>JAOTQJ010001019.1:0-19056 GCA_025642045.1 Solanum sejunctum | reverse complement strand
GAAATTAAATTTTTTAACAATATTATTAACATATGTTTATTAATTAATATATTTTCAAAAGATAATAATCTCTTAAATATTTAACTTAATATTATTTATAAATATTCTTATTTGTCTAATATAAATTTTTTATTGTTAGATAATAACTTTTGTTTTCAAAATTTAATATAATCTTGTAATTACACTTGTGCATCAAACAAAACACTTGTAATTACATTGTGGCAGACAAATAGAACAAAGTAATTATTAGGTTGTGTAGTTAGTAGGATAGTAATTCTTATCCTAGTAATTACTCCAATTCCAATTATCAGGTGATTTTTCAAAACAGGCCCTTAAATGATTTTTATTCCATTAGAGTTTGATTTAGCATCGAAAAGACATGAGGTGAATAGAGATGGCAATGGGGTGGGGGCGGGACAGGTTGAGTTGAAACCTACAAAGTTTTTAAATTGCCCCATCCTGCCTCGCATAAACCCCCGCATAAATTTTAAAGCTCTTTTATTTTTTTAATTGAATTTAGTTTTTTCCACTAATTAACATCTCAAAAATTAATTAAGTATTTTTCATTGATATTTTAGCAATTATTTGTTAATCATTAATTAATAATTTTTAATTAATATTTTAACAACTAAAAATTTACCAGACATGTATAGTTTAAATTTTTAAAAAAATAAAACTAAAGTCAATGTTTAATATAAAAAATATATATCCTTGATTTTTACTAATTACAAAAATTTAATTTCTTCGAATTTTTATGTATTTTTTCAAATTCTCAACCTGCCCCTCCCCGCATTAGTTTTAAAATAGTCACTTCAACCTGCCCCGCACCCCACCACTCCCCACATAACTTTTAACCTACTCTGCCCTGCATAGCTCTAAACCTGCTCGGTACCCGCCTTGCTCTTTCCCATTGTGATCCCTAGAGGTGAAGCTCGGTTAGAAAGTTGTACGAGCAACCCAAGGGAATTTTAATGGCAACCTCTAGTCTCAAACCACTTGCCTTTATAGGTTGTGTAATTGGCATAATTAAGGGATCCAGATATAGCTCTTGATGTTTATGATGCTCTCACGAAATCTACCTTAGTAAAATAGCTTTTATGTTTTCAATGTGGGAGTAACATTGACTTCCATGTTATAGCTCACAGTCTTATTGTCGGTTAAGGTCAATATCTCCAAATGAGTATGTTTTCTATAGCTTATGTTCTTTCAAGGTTTTTGTTATGATTCTTAAATTGCATTAGCCATATTCATGTTTTACTGTCATGCTTTAGATGAAATGATTATTATGTTAACTAATTTGGACAATTGCACATCGCGACATATTACATATTGCGATGTTCACATACTTAATACATTTAATGTGCTGACATATACCTTTTTTCCTACATTGTATCATAATATAGTGTCAAACAATCATCACTCACATTCCACTAGGGGCTAGATGCTGGAGTATTGAGTTAACGTGTTCCTAGCCTACAGAAGGATCTGGTCCCTCTACGTAGAATAAGCTAAAACTTGAAGAAAGTAAACAGAATAGGACAAATGCACAAGGACTTTTATATGGAAAAACTCTTTGCTCAAGGGAGGAACAACCACGACCTGTCACCACAGGATTTACCAATACCAAATCCACTAATAAACAAAGTAAAAAAAATACAACACACCCGCTATTTCTCTACAATCTCACCAAGACTACTTGTACTCCAAGCACAAGCAATGACCACCCCAAAAACCTGTTTTAGTCCTAAGCCACAACCTTTATGCTGCTAGACTAAAACATAAAACAAACCATTAGACTAACCCACAATCTACATGACATACAATACACACAACAGTGAACAAATGCTGATCATGTACTTTTATAACTTAGATATGACCTTACACATTAAAACACTACACAACAATCAATCAATAAGAGAACTATACAACTAATCTATCAGGTCACTCGTCTGGAGCTGTTGTGTCTCGATGCATAAGAAGACAAGGAAGAGCTTTTCAAGGCAAGAATATTCAATGTTAGGAATGCTTGAAAAAAACTTGTATTTATTCCTTGGACACCCTCCTTTTATACTGTTATGACTACACTGCATGGACCACTGGTCCTTTAGTATAGTTCTACAGACATCTCACTAACCACAGCAGCTTTATAGGTTGTATCTGCAACGCCCCAAGAATGTCCTTTAGAATGCCCATAATCATAATTTTTATATATCTCAAAATTCATGTGTGATATCAAATATCTTACTTCATATTCTCGATTAGGGGGCAAAATTGAATGGGAGATGTGTATAACTTGGATTTTAGAGGACCCGTAGCAAAAAATAAATTTTGCTAATTTTCAATTTCCAGAGACGATATCCACACCATGGCACTAGTGCCAGGGGCATAGAGTAGTGTAAAAATGTCCTTCATGTTAGGTCCGCGTCGTGAATCAAATGCGGACCAATATAAAAAAAATTGGTTTTGTTTTGTGCCCAAGCGCGTTGGGGTCATAGATCCATGCCCACTTAAACGTGAAATCTCCTATACTTAGCAACTTTTCAACACTATATCTCACAAAACCCTCTCTCAAACCCCGCTAAGACTCTATCAATTCTCAATTCAAATCTAAGGATCTCAAGCTCAACTTTGGAACTCAAAGATTCATTTCAAGCTCTAAGACTACTTCAAGTTCACCTCAAAGAAATCAAGGTTTACAATATATGAGTTTCATCCATTGGGTCCTTCACCCATGAAGTCCAACCTTCCTATTTTATGAAAATTGCATGATTTTGAGTTGAATTACTTATGGGTATGTCTTATTTTGAATTCTAACCTAAATTATGTTAGGGTTTTATCAAGTATTAGTTGATTATGCATGAATATCTACTTTGAAGTTTATCCCATGAGTAGATCTATATCTATTGAGATTATGCATGATTCATTCTATGAAAAACTATGAATTATTGTGAAGTTTTGATATGAAATTAAGGATAGCCAAGATGGGGTTTTACTATAACATAGGTGGGCTCATTTTAATGATTTTGAAATGTATTAATCTTACTATTACATGACCTATACACTTGAATTTGCATGATTTAGAGCATGTAACGACCCAAGCCTAGGGCCTAGATGTGACACAGCGAATAGAGAACCCGAATGGACCCAATTAAGCCTCTTAACATATCATTATACATCCTTATCGTGGAAGCAATAAAATAATAACAATAGATTGAAAAAGGGGTAATACGGGGCTAAGGGATATCTTTCATATCAGAAACATCAAAGAGTCAAGAGAGTCAAAGCTCATAGCATCATTATATAACTTGTCGAACAATACCTTTAAACATAGAACTTAGCGGGAGCCAAGACAAGTAATCGGGTTCACCTTCATAGTCAAAGTATACAATAAAAAGTAAAAGAGTCTTTATACATAGCATAAGATCAAAGACATTGTCTGCGAAATTGAGGACTCACTAACTTGTTTGAGAGTAATCGTACTAGCCACGTGGAGAAGGATGATGATCAAGTGGAGCTCCAGTTCCTACATGGTAACATCATGTAGACATAAAGTATGTGTTAGTATATTTGAACGTTCTAAGTATGTAGGATGAAATACAATAAGAGATAGGAAACATAATCAAAATGCATGGTTAGGCAATAAATGTGCATATAGCAATATGGCATACATGAATGATGCATGAAGTAAACATGCTTACATAGAATATATTACATGTGTAGTAGGAGACCATCATCATACACCAAGGAAGTTAGTACTTGGAATCCAAGATAGACCACTCCTTAGTAATGACTGAGGTACCAACCCCTCAATTGATTGACGTACATGACCACCCTCCGTCGAAAGTGATTGAGGTACCAACCCTTTAATTGGTAGATGGCTTACTACCCTAATCTGAGGCAATTGTGGTATCAACCCCTTAATTGGTTGATGTCTTACCATCCCCATCCGAGGTGATTGAACTACCAATCCCTCAATTGGTTGACATACACGACCACTCTTCGCCGAAAGTGATTGAGGTACCAAAACCCCAATTGATTAATGGCTTGCCACCCCCATCCGAGGCGATTAAAGCATCATCCCTTAATTTTCTATGGTCAACTCACAACACAATGGATATTTCTCATGAAATCAACACATGTATAGCATCCTTTCATCACCATAAAGTCACTTACTCATATGCCATGCATTAGGTCTTCTGCAACTCAAGCAACATAATTCACACATTTTATCAAACACTTGGCGGATGTGTAATTCTAGTATAAAACCATGGAATTCAAGAGTGAAATCATGCAAGAAAACTTAATCCCACTAACACTTGGTAATACCCTCGCAATATACATCAAAACCCTTCATAAATTCTCAAGATAGGTTTAAGATTCATACCTCAAACCATGCTTAAACAGTCACACTTTTACAAAACCCCAACATAGTTCATGATCAAATTCATAATAGAAAACCCATAAGTAAAATCAACTTAGAAATATATAATTTAGGTAAAAAGAAGATTGGGCACCGTGGGTGAAAGGGTCCAATGGTAGAAACCCATATGCCTTAGCTTTGGAGAATTTCTTGCTGAAAATTGGAAATGGATACTTGAAGATTGAGCGAAATCCTTAAGATCCGAAATGATTTTTGAAACTTGAATTTTGGGTGAAATTATCTAAGTGTTTGGAAGAGTATTGGGGAATGTCTTGTATGATATGAAGGTGAAATATGGCTAAGTATAGGTATTTTCATACATGGGAAGTCTTAGGCCCAAAACCTAAAAGCCTTGGACCAAAATATAAGAACTGGATAATATTTACACTGAGGTGCGCCCTTGGCACGTTGTGCCTTGGGCGTGAAAACCTCTCTAAAAATTGTATTTTGTGATTTCCAAATTTTAATATGGTCGCTCCAAAATTGGGGTTAGACCCACTTACCACTTAATATTTTCCCTGATCAAGAATATGAAGTCATATTTTTGAAATCACGCATGAATTTTGAGATATATGGAAATTAACATTTTGGGCAGTTCCGAGGCACATTTTCGCCACTTTTTGGGGTTGTTTCAACATCTCCCACTTGGGAACATATATTCTCTAATGTCAAAGAAACATGCATAAGAAGAGTAATCACGAAGAAATTAACCCCAACAAGAATACAATAATACACTTAAACAACATTTTAAAAACCTCAATATAAGTGTCTGAATCACGATGAACTTGTCAACATAAACATGAATGCATGCAATGACATAAAGGCTGATACATGAGACATGAAATCACATAGAATACTTAGACTTAGTACCTTAGGCTCTACTAAAATGGAAGAGATAGGTATATCTTTTTTGCATGTCCACCTCGGCCGCCCATGTTGCAGTTTTGACTTGTTGATTCCTCCAAAGGACCTTAACGGAAGTCACATCCTTGTTCCTCAATCTCTTCACTGTTCTATCTAAGATCCCTATTAGAAACTCTTCACAAGTCAAGTTGTCTTCAACAATACCAACAATATCAAGAGGGCACAATAGTATTAGGGTCACCCACACACTTTCTCAACATAGACACATGGAAGATCGGATGAACCAAATTCATTTCACTAGGCAAATCCAACTCATAAGCCACCTTGCCGATCCATCTCAACACCCTATAAGGACCTACAAATCTGGGACTCAATTTACTCTTCTTACCAAAATGAACCACACCCTTCATGAGTGGAAGCTTCAAATAGACTCAATCACCAAATTTAAATTCAAGCTCCCTTCCCCTCACATCGGCATAGGACTTTTGACAACTTTGGCTATTTTACAACCTCTCCTAATCAACCTTTGGCATATCCTCCATGACCAGATTCGTACCCAACAAAGCCATTTCTCTCACTTCAAACCACCCAACCGGTGATCTATAACATCTACCATAGAGGGCCTTAAAAGGAGCCACACAATTGCTAGAATGATACCTATTATTATAGGCAAACTCCATCAATGGAAAGGTAATCATCCCAACTACCCTTAAGCTCCAAAAACAAGCTCTAAGCATATCCTCAAAAGTTTGGATAGTTCTTTCGGCTTGGCCATTCGTTTGAGAGTGAAATGTCGTACTAAGCCTAACCTTGGTACCAAGACCTCTTTGGAAGGGCCTCTAAAAGTGAGAAGTGAATTGAGTACCATGATCCGATATGATAGACAAGACCACCCCATGAAATCTAACCAACTTATGAATGTACAATTTAACATAGTCTTCGGCCCCATAAGTAGTCTTAACTGGTAATAAATGAGTTGACTTTGTCATTCTATCAGTCACAACCCAAATAGAATTAAAACCCTTTCTAGTCTTAGGCAACCCAACCACAAAATCTATATTTATTTCCTTCCACTTCCAAGTAGTAATCTCTATATCTTAGGTTAGGCCACCCGGCCTTTGATGTTCAGCTTAGACTTGTTGACAACTATGGCAACCGGATACAAATTTAGCAATGTCTTTCTTCATATCTCCCCACCAAAACACATTCCTCAAATCTCTATACAACTTGGTAGAACCAGGGTGAATAGAATAAGAAGAATTATGAGCCTCATCAAGAATCTTCTTTCTTAAATCATCAACACAAGGCATACATAACCTACCTTGGTATCTAAGGGCGCCATCTCCCCTTTGGGAGAAAACCTCCACCTTTACCTCTCTCACCAAGGCCTTCAATTCTAACAAGGAGGGGTCAAGATCTTATTTTACTTTTACCTCATCAACTAAAGAGGACTTTAAACCATCAATAACCATAATACCACCACTATCAACCGCTTCCAACCTAGCCAACTGATGGACCTCTCTAGCCGCCTCTTTTCCCCCACTATAAACATGAGCTAGGCTATCCATAGACACAATACTTAAAGCATCTACCATAACCATAGCCTTACCGAGATGATAATGCACACTCATATTATAATCCTTAAGAAGCTCTAACCACCTGAACTGTCTCAAGTTGAGATCCTTTTGACTAAACACATATTGGAGTCTTTTATGATTGGTAAACACATCAACATGTAGTCCATACAAATAATGATGCCAAATTTTCAAGACAAAGACTATGGCGGCCAATTCAAGATAATGAGTAGGATAATTCTTTTCATACACCTTAAGTTATCTAGATGCATAGGCTATCACCTTACTATTTTGCATCAAAACACAACACAAACCAATCTGGGAGGCATTACAATACACAACAAACCCTTCTAACCCTTCCGATAGAGACAAGATAGGAGCGGAGACAAGCTTATCCTTCAAGGTTTGGAAACAATTTTCACACTCGTTAGTCTACACAAACTTAGACTTCTTTTGGGTCAACGTAGTCATAGGAGAAGTAACAGAAGAGAACCTATTCACAAATCTCTAGTAGTAATCTGCTAAACCCAAAAAACTTCTAATGTTCGATGGACTCAATGGTCTAGCCCAATTTCGAATCACATCCACCTTTTTAGGATCCACCTTAATACCATTCCTCGACACTACATGACCTAGAAAGACAACATCTTTCAACTAAAATTCACACTTCTCATATTTGACATACAACTTAGCTTCTCTCAATTTTTGCAACACCACCCTCAAATGACTCACATGATCCTCCTCACAATGATAGTATATCAAAATATCATCAATGAAAACCACCAAAAACAAATCAAGGTATGGTTTAAAGACCCTGTTCATAAGATCCATAAAGATAGCCGGTGTATTGGTCAACCCAAAAGACATAACTGCCAATTCATAATACCCATACCTAGTCTGGAAGGCATTCTTGGGAATGTCACACTCCCTTACCTTCACTTGATCATACCCGGACCAAAGATCAATCATAGAAAAGTGACTATCCCATTAAAATTGGTCAAACAAATAATCAATCCTTGGTAAAGGATATAGATTCTTTATGGTGACCCTATTAAGTTGTCGGTAGTCAATTCACATTCTAAGAGACCCATCCTTCTATTTCACAAATAATACCGATGTACCCCAAGGTTATTGGCTAGGCCTAAGAAAATCCTTCTCCAATAAGTCCCTTAACTACTCCTTCAACACCTTTAACTCTGCCCAGGCCATACAGTAAGGAGGAATTAAAATGGATTGAGTATCAAAAAAGAGGTCTACACCAAAATCTATTTTCCTTTCAGGATGAACATCGAGAAGGTCATTAGAAAAGATATCAAGAAACTCACTAATCACAGTGACCGAATCTATGAGAAGGACTATGGACTCAACATCCCTAGCCCTCACAAGATAATAGAGACACCACTTAGAGATCAACTTTTGGCCTTTAATACAAGATATAAACCTACTCTTGATCACCACATCATGACTCTTCCACTCAAGGATGGATACATTTGGGAATTGAAATTTGACCCGATGAGTTTTAGAATCAATGGAGGCATAATATGTATGAAACTAATCCATCCCAAGAATGACATCAAAATTCACCATATCCAAATCAACAAGATCATAAGGCAATATTTTATGCAAGATACAAATGAGATAATTTCTATAGACCTTTCTAGCAATAATAGATGCACCAATGGGAATAGACACCTCAAAAGACTCACATAACAATTCGGGCTCAACATGAAACCTTTTGGAAACAAAAGGAGTAACAAAATAAAGAGTTGCAGCCTGATCTATCAATGCATACACATCAAAATAAAAGAATTGTACATACCATTAATGACATCGGGCATCTTATCAACCCTTTGTCTCCCTTGGAGTGTGTAGAATCGATTGTACCTTGGGGAACCACCTTGTTGATTGCCTCTCCCCAAAGGAACTGCATTAGCACCCCGACCTTGAGGATGAACATCCTTACCCTTATTGTGATTACGTGGACAATCAATCATCCTGTGGCCTACTTTTACAGAATCAAAACAAGCATTGGTATCCCTCAAGCATGGATCACAATGACACCTACGATACCTTGGACATATAGTATTAGGTACCACACCACCATCACCTTGGTCCCTTGGGTAGTCATTGGTAAACCTCCTATTAGTAGCATGTGAGGACCCTTGCCTTGATAAAATCGGCCACCTTTGCAACTTTTGGAACTTACCATCAAAGGGGCCCTCTTGGCCTCATTACCCCTCCTCTTTCTAAACTTTGCCCCCTCCAATGGTTCGGCATAGGTCATCACGCGGGACAAATCCATGTTACTAATTAACATAGTAGTACGACATTCTTCACTCACCAAATTGGATACACCCATCACAAACTTATTCATTCTACAACTTGAGTCTGCAACCAAGTGTGGCGCATATTTAGAAAGTTGGTTGAACTTGAGGGCATACTCCCTCACACTCATAGATTCCTGTATCAAATTCATGAACTCCATCATTTTGGCCTCCTTAAGCTCAAGAGGAAAGAACTGATTGAGGAAAGCTGCCTTAAGCTCCTCTCATAAAACCACATTATTGTTCCCTTTCTCCTCCATCTATTGAGTGTACCATATTTGGGCCACCCCCTTGAGTTGTAGGTCACTAACTCAGTCTTCTCTTCTGATCTCACACCCATGATAACCAACACTTGGTATACCTCATCAATAAACTCTTGAGGGTCCTCATCCACCTTAGACCCATTAAACTATGATGGGTTCATCCTCATAAAGTCTGTCACCCGAGATGCCAAAGTAGGAGCATGAGGGGCTTGGGCACCTTTATTGGCTTGATTAGCTATAACTTGAGCTAGCAAGGTGAGAGCATCCCAGAGCTCTCCATGAGTCATTATTCCTCGGGTGTGTGAGCTCTTCTTCCTCTTGTTTTAGGCATGGTCTAGCATAGCAAACAACACTCGTTAAAGGGGGGAACCTTACCTAACATTTATAGCATGACATAGAGTAAAAAGAAGGGAAACATTTTCTAAAATGTCTCATAGCCTCTTACTCATAGTTGTGGTGTACAAAACAACCATGAATAAGACTCTAATCGATGCGGTGTGTTGGATGCCAAGGACCATTATAATCTAGTGTTCTGATACTAAGTTTGTCACAACCCAAACCTAGGGCTTAGACGTGACATGGTGAATAGGGAACCCAAAGGGACCCCAATCAAGTCTCTTAACATATCATTACACATCTTTATCGTAGAAGCAATTAAATAAAAAAACAATAAATAGAAAAAAGGGTAATACGGGGCTAACGGACATCTTTCATATCATAAACATCAAAGAGTCAACAAAGTCAAATCCCATAGCATTATTACATAACTTGCCTAATAATACCTCTAAACATAGAATTTAGTGGAGGCCAAGATAAGCAACTGGGCTCACCCTCATAGTCAAAGTATACAATAAAAGGGAAGGGAGTCTTTATACATAGCATAAGATCAAAGACATTATCCTTGAAATTGAGGACTTATCAACTTGCTTAAGAGTAATCATGTTAGCCACGTGGAGGAGGAGGATGATCAAGTGGAGCTCTAGTTCCTACATAGTAACATCATGTATGTATAGAGTATGCGTTAATATATTTGAATGTACTAAGTATGTAGGATGCAATGCAACAAGATATAGGCAACACAATAAAAATGCATAGTTAGGCAACAAATGAGCATATAGCAATATGACATGCATGAGTGATGCTTGAAGTAAACATGCTTACATAGAACATATTACATATGTAGTAGAAGATCATCATCATACACCAAGAAACTTAGTACTTGGAAACCAAGGTAGACCACCATTTAGTAGTGATTAAGGTACAAACCCTCAATTGGTTGACGTACATGACCACCCTCCGCCAAAAGTGATTGAGGTACCAATCCCTCAATTTTTTGATGTCTTACCACCCCCATTCAAGGATATTGAGGTAATAACCCCTCAATTGGTTGACGAACATGACCACCCTCTGACAGAAGTGATTGACGTATCAAACCCCCAATTGGTTGATGGCTTACCACCCCCATCTGAGGTGATTGAGGCGTCACCCATCAATCGGCTATGGTCAACTCACAACACAATGGATACTTCTCATGAAATCAAACATATGTATATCATCCTTTCATCATCATAAAGTCACTTAACTCATATGACATGCATTAGGCCTTACACAACTCATCAAGAAACATAATCCAGATATTTTATCAAATACTTGGCGGGTGTGTAATGCTAGTATAAAATAATGCAATTTATGAGTGGAATCATGCAAGAAAACTTAATGTAAAATCATCCACTAATACTTGGTAATACCCTCATGCAATATACTTTAAAACCCTTCATGAAATCTCAAGACAGGTCTAAGATTCATAGCTCAAAGCATGCTTAAACAGTCACACTTTTACAAAATCCTAACATAGTTCTGGTCAAATTCATAATAGAAAACCCATAAGTAAAATCAACTTAGAAACATGTAATTTAGGTAAAAAGAAGTTTGGGCACCATGGGTGAAAGGATCCAATGGTTGAAACCACATACCTTAGCTTTGGAGAATAACTTGATGAAGATTGAAAATAGAGACTTGAAGCTTGAGTGAAATCCTTAAGATCCAGAATGAGTTTTGGCACTTAAAGCATAGGTTAAATATTTATCTAAGTATTTGAAAGAGTATTGGGGAATGTCTTGTATGATATAAAGGTGAAATATGGCTAAGTATAGGTATTTTCATGCATAGAAAGACTTAGTCCTAAGATCCAAAATCCTTGGACCGAAATATAAAACTAGACAAATTTTTACACTGAGGCGTGCCCTTGGTACATCGCGCCTTGGGCACGGAAACCTCTTTGAAAATTGCATTTTGCGATTTTCAAATTTTTGATATGGTCACTCTAAAATCAAGGTTAGACCCATTTTCCACTCCATTTTTCTTTCTAATTAATAATATGAAGTTGGATTTTCGATATCACACATGAATTTTGAGATATACGAAAATTATGATTTCAGATACTTTCGAGGCACATTTTTGGCAACTTTTTGGGATCATTTCAAAGAATGTGTCCTTATGTGACCATCAAGTGTTTGATAAAATGTCATGACAAGATTTCTTAAGCCATTGATAGGCTATTGCAACCTTTTATATGTCAAATAATTTCATGATGATTGTGGGCTTTCAAGCATGTACTAGATTGATGAAATATCAATGATTTTACAAGTTATAAGTTAAGCCATATTTCAAGATTCTCACTCTTGTGAGCTATTCTTGTTAAAAGAAAGGTTCATGTATGATTATAATCTACTCTCATGTTTCAAGTTAGGCTCACAAATACTAGTCAAGCATGTTTCAAGAGCTACTCATGTCATGTTTTCATGTTTCTTACAAGTCATACAAAATATAATTATTTCAAGTATTTTGTGGGAGTTGATTTAGCACCAATTGAGGCTTACCATAGGGGCTCGACTCAATGGATCCTTATATAAAGTCTTTTGTCTCTAAGTTATGTGCTACCATAGGGTGATTTATTATACCCATGCTATACTAGTGGATCCGTCTAATGCACTTTATCAAGTTTATCATGTTTGGTTTACCTTGGTAAGTAGACCACACCTAGCCGGGGGGTTTCATGCATGTTCACCTAGCTAGTGGCATTGTGCTCGTTCACCTGACCAAGGGGTATCATACCTTGGATCCAAGTTGTAGCTGCTTGGTCTAGTCGGTTAAGGTCTCCTCTCACATACATGTATAGTGTATGTCTTATGCAAGTTAAATATTTTACAAGCATGTGTACTTCATTCATTGATCATACATCAAATATTGAGATTATACCTATTGTCTCTATCTTATGCATTTTTATTATATTGGTGTATGTCTTTGTTGCATTACATCCCGCATAATTAGTACATTCAAATGTACTAATGCATACTCTATGCCTACATAATATTATCATGTAGGGACCAGAACACATTTTGATCATCCTCCACGTGGCTAGTTAATACTTCGAAGGTAAGCTTTGATGAGTCCTCAAGTCCGAGAAGACTATCTACATTACTCTTGCTATTTTGAGACTTCTATATGTTGAACACTTGTCATTATGAGAATAAGCCCGGAGAGTGTCTTGGCCCCTTATCCATTCCACGTTAGAGGTGTTGTTGGATATTATGATGTACTAATGCTATAAGCTTGACTCTTTATGCTTTTTGTGAATATCAAGATTTCCATTGGTCCCGCTTCCCTTTTTATTATATCTCTTGTTGTTGTATACTTTACCTCTGTGACCAAAGATGTGTGATTGATATGCTAAAAGACTTGTTTGGGTCCCTTCGGGTTCCCATTTACCGTGTTATATCTAGGCCCTAGGCTTGGGTCATGACAGTATCCCGCGACCAGCTTTAGGAAAACATCCTGATAGTCTACTTGGTACTTGACTAAGTTTGTTAATCATCAAAACATAAAACACACAATCTATTCCATGTACTTACCAATTTTCCCCTTTTTGATGATGACAAACTGTGCCCCATTGATCAACTTGTTCACCTGAACTTATGCTCCCCCATATTTGTTATTCCCCCTTAATATAATATTCCCCCTGAATATGATCACCATCGTCCCTCTTTTGGCATCATTAAAAGAAAAATAGTAAACTAAAAGAAGATCACAACTCAAAAATACCAGATACCTGAGGAAGCATAATAGAATCAAAATCATAGGAAATAAAGAACAAGAATTATACAAGATGTACACAAAAGAACCATTATTGTTGAGGCAGTACACCAACCATAATCACCACAACAAAAACATTTACTGCCCAGGACTAGGCCACTACCACCAAAAAAAAACTTAACTGGAAGGACAAGAGACAGAGACAATAAAAAGGGGTACAAAAGCAGAGGGCCTAAGAACTAGAGGAGTTGGAGGCAAGAGACTTGATTAGTCTGGACATGTTTGCACTATGGTTCCTGTGTGCCTGCAGTTGCTGCTGGGTGAGAGATTGACTTCCTTGGTTAGTTGGGCCACTTTAGTATTTGGTAAGACCAATTTGGTATCCTTCTTGGACGGAGTTGCAGTCAGGTCCTCTACGTGTCCCTTCAAGGCTTTATTTTGATAAACTATTTTAGAAATAGATAACTCTTTAGTCCCATCCTTTATCTCTCTAAGTTCACACTCTGCTAGAGTGATAGAGGATAGGAACTGCTTTATGGTGCCTATGGTACCCTTGCTCAGCTCAATCCCATAATACTCAAGAACACGGTTGAGAAGTAGCCATAAGCCAAACCTTGTTTGCCCTCAGTCATGTTTAGCACCTTAGTCATGTGTTCCATTATTAGTGTATGTAGATTGATTTCTATCAGGGTGCTCAACTTATCTATCAACTAGAGGTCGGTCATGGTGGCTATGGTCCTTTTCTCTATCCATGCAACAAAACATTGTTGAAAAATTTGAAATAGAGCTGATATTGTCCCTTCAAAAACTTTTTAGAAACAACTGAGGAAGTCAGGTTCTTTAACTTCCCTACTCCATCCAAGACGGGTTTAGAAGGGATCCTATCAACAATGTTCTAATCCCCTGAGTCTTTACCTGTAAATCTCACCTAAAATCCCTTCATATAACCTGAAGAAAAACATTCCTAACATTTGTCACAAAACCTCCATCTTCCTGAATTTCGAAGTTGAGATAAAATTCCTTGACTTCCCACTCATGTAGGAATGAAAGTGCCATTCAAATAGGTGGCCCCAACCTTACATGTCAACAGTATCTACAAGTTCACACATACCTGGGCTAGTCTTAGCCGCAGGTTTAAAAACTGTCCCATCCAGAACCTTTTGTTACTGAAGCAAACTAATTCTTTGGTCCCTAGTTAGCACTTTTTTAGCTTTCCTCCTTTTCATTTGTGAACCTGGTCCCCTAGTGGAAATAGGTTCAATCCTTTTTCTCTTGTCACACACACTTTCTTGAACCTTAGGTAGCTTTGTTACCTCAAGTTCCCTATTCAAGTCTCCCAACTCACTTTCAGACTCAATCCAGTCAATTTCCATTTCCTCTTCAACATTGACTACCCACTCCTTAAATAGGTCATCTTCAACAAACAAAATAATTTCTTCCGCCTCTTCTTAGAAATATGTTTTGCTTGCTTACCATCATTGCATCACCTAACAGTTTCTTTTCAGCCCCTCTGATTGTATCGCACCTTGTGACCTCAGTAATTTCCTTAATCATCTTTTCTTTACCTTTATTTATTCTAACCTGGTCCCTTGTAGAAGCAGGAGCAGAAGCAACTTCAGGTTTCTTCACTTTTCAAGACAGTGGTACATTGTCATCTTCATCACATTTATCCTCTTTTTCCTCTTCAGCAACATTTACTGGCCTGATCTTACTCACTAGTGGTAGATCATATATGGGTTTTCTCGGTGCTAAAGGAAGATCAGGGCATGTCGGTTCCTCTATAACACTAGGAAGAGGCTCTATAGGGTTTAAATCAGGGAAAACACTGGGTGAGTCTCTACAAGTGCAGGCGCAAAATGAGAGTGAATGATCAAAGATGATTATGATAGACATTGTGTGAGAGGTGAAGTTCATCCGTGGTTACTGGTGTATACAGTGATGTAGATAGTAGTGTGTCAATGTTTGGAGACGGTATGGATTCAGCTTCCACTCTAGTTGGGAAGATAAATGTATTGGGCTAGTGAACATGGTAAAGGAACACAAAGAGACTTCTTGATGAAACTGAAGGAAAGAGAAGATGAATAGGTGTAAGACTAGAAGGATTTTGAGAGAAGAATCAAATAAACACAATGACGGATGAAATCATTTTAACAAGGGAGCAAAAAGAAGCATCTGGACCCTGATTAGTTACGACTCTTCGAAGACTGAAATGAAATAAAGTCAATTCAGGTAAAAGTTGAGTCGACATGACAGGTCCTGAGCATCAACATTAATGAAGTAAGAGATTATGAACAAAGTACTGACTTGATAGTGAGTCAAGTCCCTGAGTGAATCTTTCAGTTCTGATCTTCAAGTCCTATGAAATTGTTAAATTTTTACTGGCCTACAAAGTACAAAGTGGCATTTAAGAATTGTGAAAAATTCCTTAGATACCTGTTCGGATCTTTTTAGCCAAGAATGTGGGAGAACATCACAATAAATTTAACCCTTCATGCTTTTGTCTGGTCAAATCCAGCTTCAGCCTATCTCTTTTATAACTAGTCCCTGAATAATTAGCAAATTCTTTTCCCTGGTCAGTGTCTTAGAGCCTACTTCAATTTCTTCTGAATTAGTTTTTCCCTGGCTTTTAGAGACATTAGAACTATTTAAATCATCCTATTAAGCAGCACTATCATCATTAACATAATCAGCACCATCTACCTCAGAATCTCTTACAGCAGTACCAGGCTTTTCTGATGGTTCTTCATTTTATCACCCTCATTTTCTTTGTCTTTAGTTTGTGCAGCATCATAGATGTCTTTTATTTATCCTAAATCTTCAAAGATGACATGCACACTCTCTTCAATGCAGAGGGTTCTTTTGTTGAATACTCTATAGCCTAGCTACTAGTAAAGTACCCAACCAACACTCTCTCATCACTCTTAGAGTCGTATTTTCCAACCTACTCCTTTCCATTTTTAAGCATGAAGTATGTACAACCAAGGGCCCTGAGGTGACTAATATTAGGTTTTCCGCTAAACAAGAGTTCATAGGGAGTCTTGTTCTTAAGAGACCTTATTAGACACCTGTTAACGACATAGCAGGCAATATTGACAACCTAAGCCCAAAATGTTTTGTCGATCCAAAATCAATCAATATGGTTCTTCCAATTTTCACCAAGGTTCTATTTTTCCTCTCTACAACTCCATTTTGCTAAGGAGTTCTAGGAGCTAAAAAATTATGTTGAATTCTATTCTCAGCACAAAAGTCAGCAAGTATTGAAATCTCAAACTTAGTACCATGGTCAAACCTAATCCCTGCTACTTTACTTCCAAATTGATTCTGAATTTTCTTGATGAGGTTGATCAGCAGCTTAACAGCTTCATTTTTGTATCTCACGAACCTTACATAAGTATATCTTGAGTAATCATCAACCACCACCATAATGTATCTTTTTCAACCTTGATTTGAACCTTGGAATCTCTGAAGTTCACCTTTGGCAATCCATGAACCAGGTCCTTGGAAACCAGTTTGTTTTGTAGAGAGGGACTGATATGACCAGGTCTTCTGTGGCATAAGTCACTAGAGTCATCTTGAGCCTTTAAGACATGTCAGATTTTCCTCCTTTGTTGTTCTCAAATCTGCTACATATATGTTCTTGCACCTCATAGCTGTTAGTACCACCTCTTTAGTTGACAAATTTGTAATTGTATACTTATCTGCTAAAAATCTTACTTCATTCCCTTTGTCACAAATCTGAGATACACTAAGAAGACTGTACTTTAATCCTTCAACATAGTACATATCCGTAATAGCCTTCTTAAAAACACTTGCTAATACAAATTTGAGATACACTAAGAAGACTGTACTTTCCTATGCCCATGATATAGTCCTTCTGTCTACCTCAAAAAAGACATTATATCCTTCAAACTCATTCAATGTGAGAAAGTTTTTAGTCCTTCCAGTCATGTGCTTTGAGCAGCCGCTATCCATATACCAGTAATGACTGCTTCCTCCTAACAAGTTATTAAAAGTTAGTCTTGAAAACTCAAGTCTTGAAAACTCATTTTAATCTGAGCTCCCAATAGGTAGATAAAGGCCTAATTACAAAATTTCTGGTTCAGAGGGGCAAAGGTCTAGTCCTTAGTTTTGGATTAGGACCTCGCCCCTCCTTTACAACTTTCTTTTCTAAGCGAACAGACTTCTATTTGTTTAAAGTCCTTCTCAGAACTTCACCATTGTCTATAAGATGACTATTTCTGCCACAGTGCAGGAACAAAAGATTATCAACAATAGACACATACTTGTTGTGTGAATTATAAGGAGAGTCAATTTTGTTGACATAACCCAATCCCTTTTTTCTCAAAACTCCAGCAACTGAACATGTCTCCCAGAAGCTTAAAAGATACAGTCTACTTCATGAATCTGTTCAAATCTTCTTTAACTTTGATCATGTCCCTCTCCATTACTATGTTTCTTTCTAGAGTTAAATCTAACTTTAGTTAAGCCTCTTTGAGTTTTTCCTCCCAAGCATGTTCATTTTCAGTTATTTTCCTTTTTAATTATGCATCAGGCTGCTCATCAAATTTTATCAACTTCAGCAGTTCATCCTTTTCAGTTTCTAGAGCTACCACTTTAATTTAAAGACCAGACACTTAGGTAGTCAAAGCAACTTTTCATCCTCAGACACATCTACATTATTGTTTAAAAGGTCCTTCTCAGCACTTAGTTCATAAATAGAGTCAATGAGCACATATGCTAGTTTTTTCAACTTTCTAGTAGAATAAAAATGTAAGTTATCCTTGTTAGAACCCGAAACTTAACTTAAACCCTGAAAGTCCTTAATTGGATTGATTTAATAAAGTTTGGGACCGAATGCAATATTTCTTCTAAGTTTGGTCCTTAAGGATATATTGAGGTGGGGTCAAAGTGTATATGGAAGTTTTTGAATGGTCCAAGTGTTATATTTGGTGTCTATATATACAAGCTTATATCTTGGACAAGATCAACTAGTCCATACTTAGCCATATATTGAAAAACAAAATTTTGAGCAAAATTGTAAGCACCTCTCGGGTGCTTCAGTGACTTCAACAAAAATTTGATTTTTTCATGTTTTTGATTATTTGATGCTTCAATCTCAGTATATTGAATCCCCTAAGTAGCGTGGTGGGTTAGTTGGTCAAAAAAATGCATAGTTAATTAGCGTCTACGAAGGTTTTGGGTATAGTGAAGGATTGCAAGGTATGTTAACTTTTATCTTTGTTTATGCTAATTAAAGGTTGTGAAGGTGTTAGGAATGTGTTAAAATGAAGGTACAATGCGAAAATAGGATTAGTTGTTAATGGAATTACGGGTTTCAAGTTTGTGGTTGAATTGGGAACCAAAATTGCATATGGCTATATATTGAATTATTGTCATGTATTTGTGTTTACTTGTCATGCAAATAGTCTTTATGGGGTGAAAGAAGTGTTAGAAAACTATTCAAAAGATTACATGAACGTTAGCTTAAATTGGAGTCCCGTCGAAGGTATAATGTTATG
>JAOTQJ010000988.1:0-19059 GCA_025642045.1 Solanum sejunctum | reverse complement strand
ATAGAAAATAATTAACATTTAACAAAGTAGCAATTAACATACATCATAGTTGAATATAAAATATATAGTAATTTTAAAAAGTACAACAAAATATAATAATTTTAAAAATTATATCTTTATAATAACTTAATAATCTGACAAATCCTTTTAAGATCCATAAATATTATCAAAATACAAATTGTATGGGGTCAAAAATTGTAATGATATGCCTCAATCGTTATGGATTGGTCAATGGGGGGAAAGAAATTGAGACAGAAAACTTTCAAGTTGTGACTTAAAAATTTTGAATCTAGGACAGACTTGGATGCTATCTAAGTCAGGTGAGGTCTGGGGTAATCCTGTAATGGATAGGGGGGAGGGATAGATTTATCAGTTTAATTCTTTGAGTTGGTAGCAAAGGTGATAAGAAACATGTATGACTCTATAGAATTGAATTTGAGCGAGTAAAACTCTTGAAAATGTTCTTGTCGCAAAAGGTAAGTTAGAATCTAGGTGAATTCTCATAGGGGAGGGACTTGGCTAGCAATAAACGGTGGAAAAAATTCCCTAGATGGGGGCAATAAACATAGTAGGTAGCCAAAAGTTAGGATTGTTTTATAATTCGAGTAAGTTAGGCTATTGTTTGTTAATTACTACATTTTCCTTGATTGCTATAGACCAAGAACGAGCTATGTCTTTGGACAGGCGAAAAACTCCAATTTTATAGAGTTCAAGGATTGAATTCGAGGTAGATGATGATTTTTTATTTCCATTTGCATCATATATGCTTGTCAATTACGTTGATAATATTACCTACATGTATGTAATAAGAAATGATGACGTGAACTTATTAAAATGACGATTCATAATCAAATTGCATACAATGAACCTATTACTTGAACTTCGAAAGTTGTAATTTATTCATTGTAGCTATGATTGTGATTGTGGCTATGGTTCGGGTGTCACAACGATACGTTAACTATTAGATTGAGTTTCATGCTAACACGCTAACAGTTTGAATATGGATCCTTTGAGAGGACTATTATTGACTGTTGAATGTGATGTAATAATTGTGAAATTTTGTATATGAGTCATGAATTGTGAAATTGCACTCTCACTATGTATATTTGGTTTTACTATGTCTTAGTTACTTGTTATATATTTCAGTTGTTAGAATAACCGCGTGATCCTACCAATATACAATTGTTATGTGTATTGATATTGCACTGACTCTTTCCTTGTTGAGTACAAGGCATCTTCAGGCAGTTGTTGACAAACTTCAGTGTCACGATTCAAGCTTTGGGCGTAGATGTGACACGGCGAATGAAAAGTACAAAGGTAACCCAAACAATACTCTTAGCATGTCATGTACACATCCTTGGTTATGGAAGCAAGATAAGACAATACCAAGAGTCAATTATAAAGAGGAAAGCGGGACTAAGAGAAGTCTTTCATAATCGTAAATACATAAGAAGAGTCAAACTCATAAGCATATACAATCATAGTATCCAACAACACCTCTACTAGAAAATGGAGTGGGGGACAAGACTTCTCACAGGCTCACCCTCATGATAATACGTAAACAACGTAAAGAACAAGCCTCAACATAGCAAGAGCATGCGTAGAGTATGCATTAGTACTTGAAATATACTAAATATGAGGGGTGCAATGTAACAATGACATAAATCATAATATTCAAAATGCATATATATAGACAATGAATATAATCTCAATATGGCATGTATGATCAATGATTGTAATATAACATGCATGTAAACATTTAACTTGCTTATATAACATATATATATGGAAGGACCTTAACCGACATATAAGACCAAACAAGATACTACTTGAAATTTCGAAGCATGATACCCCTACAGAAAAGTGTGGTTTATTTGCCAAGGTAAATAATACTTAGCCCCACTTGAGGGGAAACATGAACTAGATGGATCCACTAATGAGCCTTTTTAAGGAAAAATATAATCCTATGGTGGCACATAGTTTAGAGACTAAAGACTTTATATAAGGACACCTTGAGTCAAGCCCCCACCTTAAGCCTCAATCGGTGCTAAGTCAAATCCTACGAAATACTTGAAATAATTATAACTTTAATCATAACATGCATAATTTGCAAGAGACATGATAACATGACATGATGTAACACCCCTTGATTTTCTCCTATCTAATTTAGATGAGTATGTGCAGAGGATTGATGGAAAATGACTGAGGAAAAAAAATTTGTAGGAGCAAGTTATGAGAGGGGTTTATGAGTCATAGAGGGGTTTACAACTCGTAGATCGAGTTTTGTATTGAATTTCAGTGTTTTAGATTTCAGGATCACCATGTATATGGGAGAAGTTCACGACTCATATGGAGCATTACGACTCATAAGATGAGATTTTATGCTCAGTCCCAGCATTTCATATATTATGGCCCTTTAATCACAAGAGGTCAGTTACAACTCGTATTGCAGACTACGACTCGTAACGAGGGGGTTTCATAAGGACTTTCAATGAATTAGGATTTTAAGACTTTTTACCTACGAGGAGGAGATATGACTCGCAGGAGGGTCTATAAGTTGTAAATGAAGTTTCATAGGCCCTGTTGGGAGATATTAATGAAGGGTATTTTTATCCATTCCAGTTCATTTTTGTCAAATACCTTCACATTTTAGACTTGTATATAGTCTTGAAACATAACCTTAAGGGTATTTTTCACCCCTTTTCACCTTGAGGGTTCTTGAGAGCAAAGAGGAGAAGAAGGAAGAAATTAGGGTTTTCACACAAGAGCAAAGATTGAGTTGAAGGTTAATTTTCCCTTATTCTCAGGTATATAAGGCTTACGAAAGTGTAAAATCTTTTCCTTCACATGCCCCTTCATCATCTTCTTGAGTCAAGATTTTAATGAAAAGAGTTGAGATTTTTGAGAAACTTTACTCTCTTAATATTGAAATCCTTGCATTTTCATGAGATCTTGTTATATTACATAATCTAATCTACTACATTGCATGATTATTTTTCTATGACATTTGTACATGTTTTTCATACTTAATAGCATGAATCCTAAATCACATGATTTTTATGATATTCTATTCATCACGTTGAACATTTGAGTTGATATAAAATGAGAGTAGAGAAATTTGAGCATGATTGAGTATGAAGTGCATGTTGCATTGAGTCATGTATATTGCTACACATGAATATCTTGTTTACATTATATAATGAGTAAATTGGGTGTGTTTAAATGACCGTTTGAGTCTGAGTTAAACTTGATGCCTTGCATTGATTGAATGAGTTAATGATTGACTGAGATGAGATACCCCAATGGGGTTGAGTTGAGCTAATTGATGAGTTGATTGAGGAGTCGAGCATATTTTAGTCTTGGGAGGAGTATCAAGCATCGAGCGGGGAGCAAGTACACTTCTAATTTAACCCGTAAAATATGTTGACAGTGTAGAATAGTCATTACATCTAGCCTGGCGACTCTTGTCCCATAAGTGGATATTTATTTTGGATCTAAGAGGAGAGTTGATCGCCTTTTCCATGGCAATTCAAGGGCGGACGTGGCAATGAAGTTGATTCATTGTGCATCACCTAATTAAAGGTGGAAGGATGAGGATGTTGTTTAAGAGAAACTTCCCAGCAATATTGATTTGAGCATGAGATTTCAAACTGAGTCTATTTCAAAAAACATTATTTTACTATAAAACTTGCATAAACTATTTTGAGCATGAGTTGTTGAGTCTAGGTGAGTGAGTTGAGCATTACTTTTCCTGAGCTATTTTACATATCAGTATATTTCATGTATTAGCGTTCATTTGGACCTGCATCATTTTATGATACAGATACAGGTGATAGAGGACTACAACCCACGTATCGTTGAGGTCTAATTTAGTAATCCAGAGTTGGTGAGCCTCCTTCCATTCAATAGGAGTCCTGTTATCTTATTATTTTTGTTGAGTACTTTATTTACTGTTGATTGAGGTGTCAATGGCCTATCATGACACCATTCTAGAGGTCGAGTAGAGGCTTCATAAACATTGGAGTAGAGTATTTAATGAGTATTTTGTATCTAAACTTATCTTCATTATAAGTTATGATATAATAGAGTTATGCATTTATTTATATCCGTGCATATGATGTCTTATTTTCTGAGTTATCCTTCCACTGTCGAGTTGATGTGATGATGATGCCAGGTGGTTCTCTTAGAAAATCAACAATGGTTCTCTAAGTGCCAGCCACGCCAAGAGCACCCGCCCGGGGTGTAACACATGAATAGCTCATTCATATGCTTGAACTCTACGAGTGAACTTAACTTGAACATGAGGGTAAAATAGTAATCATGCTTGACCCCTCAACTTGACATGAATGGCTCACAAGAGGGTAGAATCTTGAAATAGGGCATAACTAGTCACATGCAAAAAACAATCATTAATATCTTTCATGAATTAAATAAATGCTTGGGAGCCCATGATTATCTTGAAAATGCTTGACTTGTAAAGTCATTCAATAACTCATCAACAACTTAAAAATCTGTAACGACCCCAAAAAGAGCCCGAAAATGTGCCTTGAAAGTGCCCGAAATTATATTTTCCATATATCTCAAAATTCATGCGTGATATCAAAAATTCGACTTCATATTCTTGTTCAGGGGGTCAAATTGAGTTGTGAATGGGTATAGCCTCGATTTAAGAGCAATCAATTAGATATTTTGATTTTCCAAAAGTGCAAATTCCAGTGAGGTTTTTGTGCCCCTTGCGTGATGCGCCTTAGTGTATTTTGTTGCCCAGTTTTGACTTTGGTCCAAGATTTTGTCTTGGTCCTAAGCATTCTCAAACGTTAAAATACCTATACTTAGCCATTTTTCACCCTCATATCATTCTAAATATTTCTCAATACTCATTTTAACACTTAGCCAAATATCTTACTCCTAAACTCAAGTCTCAAAATCCTCTTCGGATCTTAAGAATTGCACTCAAGCTTTAAGTCTCCATCTCTAATTTTCATTAAGTTTATCACCAAACTAAGGTATGTGGGTTCTTTTCATGGGTTCTTTTTACCTATGATACCCAAGCTTCCTTTTACTCTAATTTGCATAATTTAAAGTTGATTTACTCATGGGTCTTAGATATTATGAAAATCAATGCATACTATGTTGGAGTTTATGAAATTGTGACTATTGAACTATGTTGTAGGCTATGAATCTAAGATCTAATGTGAGATTTGATGAAAGGTTTTGATGTATATTGCTTGAGAGTATTACGAAGATTCTAGTAATGATTTTTCATTGGAATTTCTAGCATAATAACACTATTGAATTGCATGATTTTATACTAGCACTACATACCTTCTAAGTGTCAGATAAAATATTCGGTTATGATTTCTTGAGGAATTAAAGGTCCAATGCATGTCTTATGAATTGAATGACTTTATGATGATGGAATGATGATGAAAAAGAATATATGTACATGATGATGAAAAGTGTGTGTGTGTGTGTGTGTTTATATATATATGATATTATCTCTATAATGTTGGGGTTGACTAAGCCTAGCTTGGGGGGTTGTAGGCCCGGTTAACCTTGTTAAGGGGTTGGTACCTCGATCGCTAGCTCGGGGGTAGTAGGCCCCAATAACCTTGTTGGGGGTTTGTAACCATCAACCTTGTTGGGGGTTTGTACCAATCAACCTTGTTGGGGAGTTTATACTCCATCAACCTTGTTAGGGGGTTTGTACTCCATCAATATCATGAAGGGGTTTGTACCTCATGCGCCTATCAAAGGGGGTGGTAGGCCTTGGATTATACTAAGAATGGTCAATCCTTACACTTACTTTATGGTATAAATAAGCATGATTTGCTACGAGTATCTTCCATGTATACCATATTGCTATATGTTACCATATTGCTATATGTACTCATTGTCTATGCATTGCATTTTGATTATGTTACCATCACCTGTTGCATTGCATCCTACATAAGTAGTCAATTCAAATGTACTAACACATACTGTATACCTAGATGATGTCACCATGTAGGATCGGTGCACTGCTTGATCATCCTCCTCCTTCACGTGGCTAGTACGATTGTCTCTCAAGCTTATTAGTGACTCCTCCATTTTTGAGGACTTTGGTTATGATCTCTTGCTATGTACTAAGACTATCTTACCTTTATTCATGTATTGACTATAAGGGCGAGCCCAGTCATTTGTCATGGCCCCTGCCTTTATATATGTAGTAGATGTGTTATTGGACATGTTATGTATCTATGCTATGAGCCTTGACTCTCTTGTTTTGATGATATGATATGCCAATTTACCCTTAGTCCTAATGCCCTTGCTTATGATTATCTCTTATTTGTATTTTAATTGCTTTCACGACCAAGGATGTGTAATGATATGCTATGAGGCTTGTTTAGGGTTTCTTCGGGTTCCCCATTCGCCTGTCATGTCTAGGACCTAGCTTGGGTCATCATAAAGGTGGTATCATAGCACTAGATTGTTAGATCCTCGGAGACCAACACACCACGTTGATTAGAGTCTTATTTATGATTGTGTTGTGCACCACAACTATGAGTAGGAAGCTATGAGATGTTTAGAAAATGTTTTCCTTCTTTATGTCCTAAGTCGTGCTATAGAGTTGAAGTAAATTTTCCCTAATAATGATTGTCCTTTGCTATGCTAGATTATACCTAACACGAGAGGGAGAAGAGCCTGCACACCCAAGGAGCAACTGGCTAATGGAGAGCTTCGGGATGCTCTCACTTTATTTGCACAAGTGGTAGGTAATCAAGCCAACCAAGGGGCCCAAGCC
This sequence comes from Solanum sejunctum, assembly GCA_025642045.1. Taxonomy (NCBI): domain Eukaryota; kingdom Viridiplantae; phylum Streptophyta; class Magnoliopsida; order Solanales; family Solanaceae; genus Solanum; species Solanum sejunctum. Next base: position 12,275 of record JAOTQJ010000988.1, on the reverse strand, counting down.
CCTCATGCTCCTACATCGGTATCACAGGTGAAAGATTTCATGAGGATGAATCCCCCGAAATTCCATGGGTCGAAGGTAAGTGAGGATCTCAAGAGTTCATTGATGAGGTTTACAAGATCTTGTCTATTATAGGTGTGAGGATGGAGGATATGACGGAGCTAGTGTCCTTCCAACTCAAAGGGGTAGCACAAATATGGTACAATCAATGGAAGGAGGAAAAGGGAGTCAACAATATGGTTCTATGGGAAGAGTTCAAGGCAGCCTTTCTTAACTGGTTTTCCCTCAGGAGCTTAGGAAAGCCAAATTGGTGGTGGAATTTATGAATTTGAGATAAGAGTCTATGAGTGTGAGGGATTATGCCCTCAAGTTCACCCAACTTTCAAAGTTTGCTCCTCACTTGGTCGTCGACCCAAGGTCGAGAATGAATAAATTTGTGATGGGTGTTTTTGACTTAGTTAGTGAGTAGTGTCGGTCCACTATGTTGATTATTGACATAGACTTGTTACATTTGATAACCTATGTCGAACAAATGGAAGAGGAGAAATTGAGGAAGAGAAGGGGTCATAAGGCCAAGAGTGCCCGTTTTGAGGGTAAGTTCCAAAAGAGTGGCTGATTCCATTGAGGCCAAGGTTCTAATCATGCATTTCAAAAGAAGGTCGCAAATAATTTTCTAAGGGCCTAAGGTGGTAGGGGTATCACTTCTATTGATATGTATCCAAAGTATGGTAAGGGTCATGGTGGCCCATGCTTGAGGGATAAAGGTACTTGCTATGGTTATGGGGATTTGGGGCATAGGTCAATAGATTGCCTTTGAAATCATAACAAGAGTAAGGAGGTTCGTCCTTTAGGTGCTAATACGGTTCTTTTGGGGAGAGGTAGCTGACAAGATGATGCCTCAAGGAACAATCGATTTTATGCTTTGGATGGGAGGCAATGGGTTGATTAAGTCCCCGATGTTGTTACCAGTATATTAAAATTTTTTGACTCTGATATGTATGCATTTATTGATCCGGGTGCCACACTTTTTTTTGTTACCCCCTTTGTTGCCAAAAGATTCCATGTTGAGCTCGAATTATTGCATGAGTCATATAAGGTGTCTACTCCTATTGGTGCATCTATTGTTGCTAGAAAAGTCCATAGAAGTTGTCCTATTTGCATCTTGCATAAAATATTGCTTTTTGATCTTATTGAGTTGGACATGGTTGATTTTGATGTCATTCTTGGGATGGATTAGTCGCGTGCATACTATGCTTCTATTTATTGTAAAACCCTTAGGGTCAAATTACAATTCCCAAATAAACCCGTCCTTAAGTGGGAGAGTTATAATGTGGTGGTCAAGGGTAGGTTCATCTTTTGCATTAAGTCTTGTAAGTTGATCTCTAAGAAGTTTCTTTACTATCTTGTGAGGGTTAGGGATGTGGAGTTTAAAGTCCTTCCCATAGAGTCTGTTTCGGTTGTTAATCGATTTCATGATATCTTTCCAAATGACCTTCTCTATGTTCTTCCCAAAAGGGAAATAGATTTTGGTATAGATCTCCTTCCCAATACTCAACCCATTTATATTCCCCCTTACCATATGGCCCTGACAGAGTTGAAGGAGTGGAAGGAATAATTGAGGGACTTGTTGGAGAAAGGATTTATAAGGCCTAGCCAATCACCTTGGGGTGCACCAGTGTCGTTTGTGAAAAAGAAGGATGGGTCCCTTAGGATGTGTATTGACTACTAATAACTCAACAGGGTCACCATCAAGAATAGGTATCCTCTTCCAAGGATTAATGATTTGTTAATTGCAAGTAGCTATCCATTTCTCTAAGATAGATATTCGATCTGGGTATCATCAAGTGAAGGTAAATGAGTGTCATATTTCCAAAAATAGCCTTTCGGACTAGGTATAGGCATTATGAGTTTGTTGTGATGTCTTTTGGGTTGACTAATGCACCATCTATCTTCATGGACCTTATGAATAGGGTCTTCAAACCCTACCTTGATTCATTTGTTGTGGTATTCATTGATAATATTTTGATCTATTCTCATGGTGAGGAGGAGCATAGGGCTCATTTCAGGGTTGTATTGCAAAGATTGAGGGAGGAGAGGCTATATTCTAAATATGAAAAGTGTAAATATTGGTCAAGGGAGGTTGTCTTCCTAGGACATGTGTTGTCGGGGGATGGCATTAAGATGGATCCTAATAAGACCGATGTGATTAAAAATTGACCTAGACTGTTGACCCCGTCGGACATTAGGAGTTTCTTGGGCTTAGTGGGGTATTGTTGGTGATTTGTGAATGGGTTATCTTCTATTGCTTCACCCATGACAAAGTTGACTCAAAAGAAGGCCAAGTTTGTGTAGACCGATGAGTGCGAGAGGAGCTTCTAAACCTTGAAAGATAAGCTTGTGTCCGCTCCTATATTGTCACTACCGGATAAGTTAGAGGGATTTGTTGTGTATTGTGATGCTTCTAGAGTTAGGTTGGGTTGTATTCTAATGCATAATGGTAAGGTCATAGCCTATGTTTCTAGGCAACTCAAGGTGCATTAAAAAGAACTACCCTAACTATGATCTAGAACTAGCCGCTGTGGTATTTGCATTAAAGATTCAGTATAATTATTTGTATAGGATGCATATTGATGTGTTCGCCGATTATAAGAGCCTCCAATATGTATTCACTCTAAAAGATCTTAACGTAAGGAAAAAGAGATGGTTAGAACTTCTTAAGGACTATGATATTAGTGTGCATTATCATCTGGGAAGGCTAATATGGTGGCGAATGCTTTGAGTAGGGATTTTTATGGGTAGCCTAGTTCATGTTGATGGTGGTGATAGGGAGATGGCTAGGGAGATCCATCATTTGGATAGATTGGGATTTATGTTCGGGGAAGTGGATAATGGCGTTGTTGTTATTGATGGTTCTAAATCCTCATTGGTTGAAGAGGTGAAAGCTAAACAAGATCTTGATCCCTCCTTGTTAGAATTGAAGGCCTTGGTGAAAGAGCGCAAAGTAGAGGTTTTCTCCCAAGAGGGAGAGGGTGCTCTTAGATTCCAAGGTAGGTTGTGTGTGCCTTGTATTGATGGCTTGACAGAAAAACTCCTTTATGAGTCCCATAATTAGCCTTATTCTATTCACCCCGGTTCTACTAAAATGTATAGAGATTTGAGGGAGGTGTATTGGTGGGGAGACATGAAGAGGAACATTGCCAAATTCTTTCCGATTGTCATCATTATCAACAAGTCAAAGTTGAACATCAAAGGCCAGGTGGCATAACCCAAGACATAGAGATTCTTACTTGGAAATGGGAGGTGATTAATATGGAATTTGTGATAGGGTTTCCCAAGACTAGAAAAGATTTTGATTCCATCTAGGTTGTGGTTGATAGGATGATGAAATTGGCTCACTTTCTACCAGTTAGGACCATATATGTGGCTGAAGAGTTTGCTATGTTGTACATCCATGACTTGGTGAGATTGCATGGGATTCCTTTATCCATCGTATCAGATCATGGAGCTTAAATTACTTCACATTTTTGGAGAACTTTCCAAAGGGGTCTTAGTACTAGAGTTAAGATTTCTAGGGCCTTCAACACTCAAACGGATGGCCAAGCCCAAAGGACCATCCAAACACTTGAGGATATTCTTAGAGCTTATGTGTTGGAGCTTAAAGGTAGTTAGGATTATCATCTCCCTTTGATTGAGTTTGCTTACAATAATAGCTATCATTCTAGCATCGATATGACTCCATTTGAGGCTAGTTATGATAGACATTGTAGATCACCAGTTGGGTGGTTTGAGGTTGGTGAGGTGGACTTGTTAGGACCAGATCTTATGAAGGCTCTTGAGAAAGTTAGGATGATTAGGGAAAGATTAAAGATGGTCCAAAGCCGTTAAAAGTCTTATGCTGATGTGAGGAGAAGGGATTTTGAACTCAAAGTTGATGATTGGGTTTATTTGAAGGTGTTACCTATGAAGGGTGTGATTCATTTTGGTAACAAGGGAAAGTTAAGGATCGCTAAGGTGGCCTAAGAGTTGGATTTGCCTAGAGAAATGGAATTGGTTCATCGAATCTTTCATGTGTTTATATTGATGAAGTGTGTGGGTAATCCTAATACTATTGTGCCTTTTGATGTTGTGGGGGTAGTTGAAGACTACTTGACTTATAAAGAGATTTTGGTTCAAATTTTTGAATGGCAAGTGAATAGATAGAGGAACAAGGATGTGGCTTCCATTAAGGTTCTTTGGAGGAATCAACAAGTCGATAGTGCTACATGGGAGGCGGAAATGGATATACAAAAGCGATATCCTTACCTTTTTCACTCCACTCAAGCCTAAGGTATCACCCTAAGTCCTTTATATAATTTCAATTCTAAGTTCAGCCCATTACATATGCATACATTCATGTTTAATTCGACAAGTTTATGATGATTTTACTCTTACGTTAAGATTTTTGAAATGATGTTTAAGTGCATTGTTGCATCCTTATGTGGGCTTAAATTTTTCATGTTTACATCTCTCATATAGTCTCTTTGACATTCTGGGACAAATGTTCCCAAGGGGTAGATACTGTAACGACCCTAAAAAATGCTCAAAAATGTGCCTCGAAAGTGCCAAAAATCAAAATTTCCATATATCTCAAAATCCATTCGCAATTTCAAAAATTTGACTTCATATTCTTGTTCAGGGGGTCAGATTGAGTAGGAAACGGGTATAACCCCGATTTAAGAGTAACCGATTACCAATTTTGATTTTCCAAAAATGTAAATTCCAGTGAGGTTTCCGTGCCCCTGGCATGATGCTCCTAGGGCGCGCCTCAGTGTATTTTGTTGCCCAGTTTTGACTTTGGTCTGTTACTTTTAAGTTTTGGGCCTAAGTGTCCCCAAACGTGAAAATACCTATACTTAGCATTTTTTACCCTCATATCATTTTAAATATTTTCCAATACTCATTCAAACACTTAGCCAAATATTTCACTCCTAAACTCAAGTCTCAAAACCCTCACTGGATCTTAAGGATTGCACTTAAGCTTCAAGTCTCCATCTCCAATCTTCATCAAGTTCATCTCCAAAGCTAAGGTATGTGGGTTTCTTTCATGGGTTCCTTTCACCCATGATACCTAAGCTTCTATTTACTCTAATTTTCATGATTTAAAGTTGATTTACTCATAGGCCTTAGGTATTATGAAAATCACTGCATACTATGTTGGGGTTTATGAAATCGTGACTGTTTTACTATGTTTTGGGCTATGAATCTAGGATCTAATCTGAGATTTGATGAAGGGTTTTGATGTATATTTGTTGAGGGTGTTACCAAGAATCTAATGATGGTTTTACATTGGATTTTCTAGGATAATAACACTGTTGAATTGCATAGTTTTACACTAGCACTACACACTCTCTAAGAGTTTGATAAAATATCTGGTTATGATTTCTTGAGGAATTGTAGGTCCAATGCATGTCTTATGAATTGAATGACTTTATGATGATGAAATGATGATAAAAAGTATGTATATATATGATGATGAAAGGAGTGTGCATGTGTGTATATGTATATATGATATTATCTCTATAGTGTTGGGGACGACCAATCCTAGATCGGGAGGTTGTAGGCCCGAGTAACCTTGTTGAGGGGTTAGTACCTCATTCGCCCAGGTCGGGCAATAGTAGGCCCCGGTAACTGTTTGTACCCATTAACCATATAGGTGGTTTGTACCCATCAATCTTGTTGGGGGTTTTGTACTCCATCAACCTTGTTGGGGGGTTTTATTCCATCAACCTCATGAAGGGATTTATACCTCATGGGCCTATCCAAGGGGGTGCTAGGCCTTGGATTGAACTAATAATGGTCACTCCTTACACTTACTTTATGATCCATATAAGCATGATTTGCTTAGCATCTTTCATGCACCCCATATTGCTATATGTACTTATTACTTATGCTTATGCATTTCGATTATGTTACCTTCACTTATTGAATTACATCCTACATACTTAGCATATTCAAATATACTGATGCATACTCTATGCCTACATGATATTCCATGTAGGAATCGGGGCTCCGCTTGATTATCCTTCTCCTCTACGTGGCTAGTACGATTGTCTCTCAAGCTTGTTAGTGAGTCCTCCATTTTGAGGACATTGCTTATGATCTCTTTCTATGAACTAAGACTATCTTACCTTTATTCATATATTGACTATGAGGGAGAGCCAGATTGTCATGGCGCCTGCTCTTATCTATGTAGTAGAGGTATTGTTGGACATGTTATGTATCTATGCTATGAGCCTTGACTATCTTATTTCTTGATGATATGGTATTAAAGTTTACCCATAGTCCTACTTTTTTTGCTTATGCTTATCTCTTATTGGCATTTTAATTGCTTCCGCGACCAAGGATATGTAATGATATGCTATGAGGCTTGTTTGGGGTTCCTTCGGGTTACCCATTCTCCAGTCATATATAGGCCCTAGGCTTGGGTCATGACAAAGCTGGTATTAGAGCAGTAGGTTGTTAGATCCTCGGAATCCAACATACTGCGTTGATTAGAGTCTTATTCATGGTTGTGTTGTGCACCGTAACTATGAGTAGGAGGCTATGAGACATTTAGGAAATATTTCCCTTCTTCATGTCCTAAGTCATGTTATAGAGTTGAAGTAAGTTCCCCCCCTCCCCCAATGATTGTCCTTTACTATGCTAGATTATGCCTAACACTAAATGGAGAAGAGCCCGCACACCCGAGGAGCAACTGATTAATGGAGAGCTTCGGGATGCTCTCACTTTGCTTGCATAAGTGGTGGCTAATCAAGCCAACTAAGGCGCCCAAGCCCCTCATACTCCTACATGGGCATCTCGGGGGAGAGATTTCATGAGGATGAATCGCCCAAAATTCCATGGTTCGAAGGTGAATAAGGACCCTCAAGAGTTCATTGATGAGGTTTACAAGATCTTGTCTATCATGGGTGTGAGGACGGAGGATAAGATAGAGTTGGAAACCTACTAACTTAAAAGGATAGCGCAAATATGATACAATCAATGGAAGGAGGAAAAGGGAGTTAACAATGTGGTTCTATGGGGAAGAATTCAAGGCGGCCTTTCTTAATCAATTTTTCCCTTTTGAGCTTAGGTAAGCCAAATTGGTGGAATTTATGAATTTGAGACAAGGGTCTATGAGTGTGAGGAAGTATACACTCAAGTTCACCAACTTTCAAAGTTTGTTCCACACTTAGTTACCGACCCAAGGTTGAGAATGAGCAAATTTGTGATGAGTGTTTTCGACTTGGTTAGCGAGGAGTGACGGTCCATCATGTTGATTATTGATATGGACTTGTCACATTTGATGACCTATGCCAAAAAAATTGAAGAGGAGAAATTGAGAAAGAGAAGGGGTCATGAGGCCAAGAGGGCCCATTTTGAGGGTAAGTTCCAAAAGAGTGGTCGACTCCATCGAGGCCATGGGTCTTCTTATGTATTTGAAAAGAGGGTCACAAATAAATTTCTGAGGCCCCAAGGTGGTAGAGGTGTGACTCCTATTAATGTGTGTTCGAAGAGTGGTAAGAGTCATGGTGGCCAATGCTTGAGGGATACCAATGCTTGGTATGGTTGCGGGGAAATGGGGCATAAGGCAGTAGATTACCCTTGAAATCATAACTAGGGTAAGGAGGTTCGTCCTCAAGGTGCTAATGCAGTTCCTTTGGGGAGAGGTGGCCAAAGAGATGGTGTCCCAAGGCATAATCAATTTTTGTCCTTTGCATGGGAGTCAAGGGGTTGTTTAGGTCCCGGATATTATTTCTGGTATGTTGAAAATCTTTGACTTTTATATGTAGGCATTGGTTGATCTGGGTGCCACACTTTGTTTTGTTACCCTCTTTGTTGCCAAAAGGTTCCATGTTGAGCCCAAATAATTGCATGAGTCACATGAGGTGTCTACTTCTATTGGTGTATCTATTATTGTTATAAAAGTCTAGAGAAGTTGTCCTATTTGATCTTGCATAAAATGTTGCATTGTGATCTTGTTGAATTGGACATGGTTGGTTTTGATGTCATTCTTGGGATGGATTAGTTGCATGCATACTATGCTTCTATTGATTATAAAACTCATTGGGTCGAATTCCAATTCCCAAATGATCCCGTCCTTGAGTGGCAAAGTCATGATGTAGTGGTCAAGGGTGGGTTCATCTCTTGCATTAAGGCCCATAAGTTTATCTCTAAGGGGTGTCTTTACCATCATGTGAGGGTTAGGGATGTGGAGTCCAAAGTCCTTCCTATAGAGTCGGTTTCAGTTGTTAATGAGTTTCTTGATGTCTTACCAAATGACCTTCCTGGTGTTTCTCCCGAAAGGGAAATAGATTTTGGTATAGATCTCCTTCCCGTTACTTAAGCTATTTCTATTCCCCCTAACTAAATGGCCCCAGTGGAGTTGAAGGAGTTGATAAATAATTAAGGGACTTGTTGGTTAAAGGATTTATAAGGCCTAGCCAATCACCTTGGGGTACACCGGTGTTGTTTTTGAAAAATAAGGATGGGTTCCTTAGGATGAGTATTGACTATAGGCAACTCAATAGGGCTACCATCAAGAATAGGTATCCTTTTCCAACGATTGATGATTTGTTTGACCAATTGCAAATGACTAGCCATTTGTCTAAGATTGATATACGATCCTGGTATCACCATGTGAAAGTGAGAGAGTGTGATATTCCCAAGATGTCCTTTCGGACTAGATATGAGCGTTATGAGTTTTTTGTGATATCTTTTGGGTTGACCAATGCAGCGACCATCTCCATGGACCTTATGAATAGGGTCTTCAAATCCTACCTTGATTCATTTGTTATGGTATTCATTGATGATATTTTGATCTATTCTCATGGTGAGGAGGATCATAGGGCTCATTTGAGGGTTGTGTTGTAAAGATTGAGGGAGGAGAGGCTATATGCTAAATATAAAAAGTGTGAATTTTGGTTGAAGGATGTGTGTTATTGGGCGATGGCATTAAGGTGGACTCTAAGAAGATCAATGTGATTAAAAATTAGCCTAGACCATTGACCCCGTCGGACATTAGGAGTTTCTTAGGCTTAGCGGGGTATTATTGGAGATTTGTGAATGGGTTCTCTTCTATTGCTTCCCCTATGACAAAGTTGACTCAAAAGAAGGCTAAGTTTGTGTGGACTGTTGAGTGTGAGAGGAGCTTCCAAACCTTGAAAGATAAGCTTGTGTCCGCTCTTATCTTGTCACTACCGGATGGGCTAGAAGAATTGTTGTGTATTGTGATGCTTCTAGAGTTGGGTTGGCTTGTGTGGTAATGCAAAATGGTAAGTTCATAGCCTATGTTTCTAGGCAACTCAAGGTGTATGAAAAGAACTACCTTACCTATAATCTTGAACTAGCCGCCATGGTATTTGGCATCATTACTTGTATGGGGTGCATATTGATATGTTCACTAATCATAAGAGCCTCCAATATGTATTCACTCTAAAAGATCTTAACTTGAGGCAAAGGAGATGGTTAGAACTTCTTAAGGACTATGATATAAGTGTGCATCATCATCTGGGTAAGGCAAATGTGGTGGCGGATGGTTTAAGTAGGGTGTCTATGGGAAGCCTAGCTTATGTTTATGGTGGTGATAAGGAGGTGGCTAGGGAGGTCCATTGTTGGGATATATTGGGAGATAGGTTGGGGGAAGTGGACAATAGAGGTGTTGTTGTTGTTGATGGTTCTAGATCCTCATTGGTTGAGGAGGTGAAAGCTAAACAAGATCTTGACCCCTCCTTGTTAGAATTGAAGGCCTTGGTGAAATAGAGGAAAGTAGAGGTTTTCTCCCAAGGGAGAGATGGTGCTCTTAGATACCATGGTAGGTTATGTGTGCCTTGTATTGATGGCTTGATAGAAAAGATCCTTGATGAGGCCCAAAATTTGCATTATTCTATTCACTCCAATTCTACTAAAATGTATAGAGATTTGAGGGAGGTGTATTGTTGGGGAGACATGAAGAGGAACATTGTCAAATTCATTTTCGGTTGTCATAGTTGTCAATAAGTCAAAGCCGAACATCAAAGGCTAGGTGGCCTAACCCAAGACATAGAGATTCCTACTTTGAAGTGGGAGGTGATTAATATGGATTTGTGGTAGGGTTTCCCAAGACTAGAAAAGGTTTTTATTCCATCTATGTTGTGGTTGATAGAATGACGAAATTGGCTCACTTTCTACCAGTTAAGACCACATATGGGGCTGAAGAGTATGCTAGGTTGTACATCTATGACTTGGTGAGATTGCATGGGGTTTCTTTATCCATCATATCAGATCGTTGAGCTCAATATACTTCACATTTTTGGAGATCTTTCCAAAGGGGTCTTAGTACTAGAGTTAAGCTTTCTATAGCCTTCCACCCTCAAACGGATGGCCAAGCCGAAAAGACCATCCAAACCCTTGAGGATATGCTTAGAGCTTGTGTATTATAGCTGAAAGTTTATTGGGATAATCATCTCCCATTGATTGTGTTTGCCTACAATAATAGCTATTATTCTAGCATCGATATGGCTCCATTTGAGGCTCATTATGGTAGACGTTGTAGATCAGCATTGGGTGGTTTGAGGTTGATAAGGTAGCCTTGTTAGGACCAGATCTAGTTATGGAGGCTCTTGAAGGTTTGGATGATTAGGGAAAGAATTAAGACGGCCTAAAGCCGCCAAAAGTCTTATGCCAATGTTAGAAGAAGGGAGCTTGAATTCAAAGTTGATGATTGGATTTATTTGAAGGTGTCACCCATGAAGGGTATGGTCCATTTTGTTTAGAAGGACAAGTTGAACCCTAGATATGTGGGCCTTTATAGGGTGATGAGAAGGATCGGTAAGGTGGCCTACGCGTTGGATTTGCCTAGAAAAATAAAATTGGTTCATTCAGTCTTTCAAGTGTCTATGTTGAGGAACTGTGTGGGTAGTCCCAATGTTATTGTGCCTGTTAATGTTGTGGCGCTAGTTGAAGACAACTTGACTTATGAAGAGGTTCCCATTCATATTTTGGATAGGCAAGTAAAAAGATTGAGGAACAAGGATGTGGCTTCCATTAAGGTCCTTTAGAGAAATCAACAAGTTGAAAGTGCTACATCAGAGGCCGAAGCGGACATGCAAAAGTGCATATCCTTACCTTTTCCACTCCACTCAAGACTAAGTTATCACCCTAAGTCCTCTATGTGATTTCAAGTCTAAGTTCTGCTTATGACATATGCATACATTCATGTTTAATTCAACAAGTTCCTGATGATTTTAGTCTTATGTTGAGATTTTTGAAATGATGTTTAAGTGTATTGTTGCATCCTTATGTGGGCTGAAATTTGACATGTTTACATCTCTCATATTCATCTCTGAGACATTAGGGGAAGAATGTTCCCATGGGAGAGATATTGTAGCGACCCTAAAAAGTGCCTAAAAATGTGCCTCAAAAGTGCCTGAAATCTTAATTTCTTTATCGCAAAATCCATGCACGATAATAGAAATCTAACTTCATATTCTTGTTCAGGAGATCAAATTGAGTGAAAAATGGATATAACTCCGATTTAATAGCAATTGGTTAGCAGTTTTGACTTTGCAAAAATGCAAATTCCAGTGAGGTTTCTGCACCCCTGGCATGGTGCGCCAAGGGCGCGCCTTAGTGTATTTTATTGCCCTGTTTTGACTTCGATCCAAGACTTTTAAGTCTTGGGCCTAAGCATTCCCAAATGTGAAAATACCTACACTTAGCAATTGTTCACTCTCATATTATTCTAAACATTCCCAATATTCATTCAAACACTTAGACTAATATTTTACTCCTAAACTCAAATCTCAAAACCCTCTTTGGATCTTAAGGATTGCACTCAAGCTTGGAGTCTCCATCTCCAATCTTCATCAAGTTCATCCTCAAAGCTAAGGTATGTGGGTTTCTTTCATTGGTTCCTTTCACCCATGATACTCAAGCTTTCTTTTACTTTAATTTGCATGATTTAAAGTTGACTTACTCATGGGTCTTAGGTATTATGAAAATCACTGCATACTCTTTTTGGGGTTTATGAAATTGTGATTGTTTTATTATGTTTTAGGCTTTGAATCTAAGATCTATTGTGTGATTTGATGAAGGGTTTTAATGAATATTGCTTGAGGGTGTTACCAAAATCTATTGATGATTTTACATTGGATTTTCTAGTATAATAACACTCTTGAATTGCATAGTTTTACACTAGCACTACATAACCTCTAAGTGTTTGATAAAATGTTCGGTTGTAGTTTCTTAAGGAATTGAAGGTACAATGCATGTCTTATGAG
>JAOTQJ010000957.1:6067-19066 GCA_025642045.1 Solanum sejunctum | reverse complement strand
CTTTTATATATAGATGATATGTTGATTGTTGGCCAGGACACCAAGAAGATTGCTATCTTGAAGAGGTCATTGAGCAAGTCCTTTGAAATGAAGGACTTAGGCCCTGCTAAAGATATTTTAGCCATGAGGATCACTCATGATAGAAAGAACAAAAAACTTTGGCTATCACAGGAGAGATGTATTGAGAAGGTGCTTAACAAATTCAACATGAGCAATGCTAAACACGTGAGCTCTCTATTTGCAGGACATATGAAGTTGAGTATGGATCAGTGTCCTTCAAATGAGAAAGAAAAGAAAAAGATGAATAAGGTGCCTTATGCTTCGGCCGTAGGCAGTTTGATATATTTCATGGTATGTACTAGGTCAGCTATTGCACATTCAGTTAGGGTTTTTAGTCGCTACATGTCGAATCCGGGTAAAGAGCACTGGGCAGCTGTAAAGTGGATTCTTAGATATCTTAGAGGTACCTCCAAAGTTTTGTCTATGTTTTGGTATTAGACAACCTAAGTTAACTAGGTACACAGATGCAGATATGTCTGGAGATGTTAATATTACAAAGTCTACCTTGGGATACTTGATGACATTTGTTAGTGCTGCAGTTTCATGGCAATTAAGATTGCAGAAGTGTGTTGCTTTGTCCACTATTGAGGTAAAATATATAGCAGCTATTGAGCTAGGCAAGGATTTATTGTGGATGAGGAATTTTCTTAAGGAGCTTGGTTTGGAACAAGAAAATTATCTTCTTCACTGTGATTCTCAGAGTGCCATCAATCTTGCCAAGAATTTTACTTTTCATTCTCGAATCAAACATATTAAGAAAAGATATCATTAGATTCGAGAAACTATAGAGGACAAGTCATTTGAACTTGTGAAGATTCACACAAATCATAATTGTTCAGATATGTTGATCAAGACCTTGCCAAAGGAGAAGCTCATGTTTTGTCAAGAGAAGGCCGGTTTGTTAGGAAATATCCTTCCTACATGGAGGAAGTGTCCAATTTTAATTGGACAACACTTTAAGCCCAAATGTATTATTATTTTATCCTGGCTAACTTCACTCTTTTGGTATGGCTAACAAAATAAAAAAGAAAATAGCAGTCAGAAAATTAGAAAGCAGCAACAGAAACAGAAAGAAATGCAGAAAACCTTCAATTTTTAGTCCATTGTTCTGGCAGTCTAATTTTTCTCCGGATTGAAGGCCAAACAGAGTCGGATCATCCTCAAATTTGAGTATGTTGTTTGTGACAATCTCCTCTTCAACTCCAACAATCAGTTTCTCATTTTGATGCCCAGGAGGTACTTTTCTTGTTGCATTTTTCAGACATACATTTTTAGGATTCTTTACTCTATTTTGGTGAAATTGTTGATTATTGTTTTGCCAAGGATATTCCTTGATGATTATATTTGCCTCTAGTGTTTACTAGAGAGAAGAACTTATTGTACCCACTTGGTTCTTGGTGATTAGTGGAAGTTTTCGGACCATTGTTGAATGGTCCCATGGTTTTCTCCCTGATTTGGGGTTTTTATGTAAATTGTATGTTCCCTACTTTATTTCTGCTATTTTAAATTGATTTGTTGGTGTTGTTTTTGGAGTTCATTTTGCCATGTAATTTATTTTATTTATTTGGGGGAAAAGATTTTATTGCACTTCTATTGTGTTTCATCCTTGCTTCCCCAACAAAACGTAGACTAGTCTTGAACACTCAAATTGACCGCAGACATGCCTATAAAGTTTCTTGGCAAGAGTTGTTTTCCCCAACCCGGGCATGCCAACTATTGAAACAACTCCATAAGGCAAATCATGATCAAGTAATTTGGCTTGGAGCATGTTGAAGTCACCATCCAAACCGATGACCTCTGTTTCATCAGCATGAAGGAACAATCTTCTTTGCTCCAATGGAATGCAATAATTATAGTTATTACTTGTATCTGTGATGTTGTAAGTTGTCCTTATAAGGTCAATGTCCGCAACCCTTTTCTTTATCTTCTTGATCTCCATAGGAAACTCATCCGCAAAAGAAGTCGTCTTAAGGCAACAAATTATGCCTCTGAACTTATTGGATTGTTGAATTTTTGGAAGTCATCTAAGAGATCCTCCACATCACCTGACAGTTCTTGAATATCTCTTATTAAGTTTTTCATCCTTTTATCGCCGCCAACTTCCTTGGCCTTTGCATTATTTATGTATGATCGGATGTGTCTCATTTCTCTGTGGAGGCAATCAATGTCCTCTTTCAACCAATATAAACGCATTCCTTGTTGAACAAGTAGATTTCCAACTATTTCTGTAGATTTATTGATGACTGATGTAAGAGAGTCTCTGCCATTTGTTTCTCTCTTTCCTGGTAGCTAGAAAAACCTATGAATATGAGTAATTAGGAAAAGTAAAATAAGAAAGATCAGCTTTAACTCATTCTCTCTTTTTCATGAGACATTAGAAAAATTAAGAGAAAAAGATCTTAATAATGTCATTCTACCTACTATTTGCTTTTGCTATTTAATAATACCCATATAACTTATTCCACCTACTATCCTGCATAGATTTCCTTATAAGTTATATGAGTTTTACTAAATCAGTGATCAAATATCAAAACAATAAAAGTCTAGATTAGTTGTCCGAACAAAATTTACATCTTTTCGAGTTAATTTCAAACATAAAACTCGGTTAAAATACTTGGAAAGCAAGATCATTTGGGTTTCGAAATTGGTATTCCCTTCGAGTAGGAGTTGTTGAATAGAATGAGTATCTCTCAACGACTTTGGAACTCAATATCGGGACCATTTAGTGTAAATTCGAGCCAACTTCAAAATGGAATATGATCAGATGTGTATCACTGTGTATCATTTGTGTATACATGTCACATAAAAAAATTTCAACACAATTTGAATGACAAATTTTGCTTCCAAGATTTGTATATTGCCTCGTTTATGTGTTTTGGACTAATTCTGACTATACTTGTCCCTTTTTGCCTAGTTGTATATTCCAACTATACTCACTGATGAATACCAAATGTCTACCTTTGTTTTTTAAACTTCATGCTCGATCAAACTAAGATATTTAAATTGGTTTTATATTTAATTTTTTTTTCTTTTAATTGGGAGTAGGAGAAGAGGAAATGGGGAGAGGATTACAATGTGGGTTATCGAATCCTCACCAACAAGGTGGGAGTTTAGGTAGTCAACCAACTAAACTACTAAGATTTCCTTGTTTTATATTTGGTTCATGTAGTACTTTACTCATTGTTTTCATGTGTGGTGTTAGTTCTGGTGGCAGTGGATATGGTCGAATTAGGAAAAGCTTGGTGTTTCAATGGAGAAGTATAGTCGAGTATGTTTAGTATTCATCAAGTTTTTATGTGCTATTGATCTCTAGCCATGTACGATCGAAGTTCAAACAAAAATAATTGAATTTTAATTATATATACCTTAATGTCAGCTATGTGCAGTTGGACTATGTAAAAGATTACATTCAGATACCATATATATGTAACTATGAAAACAGCACAAGTCTATGAAAACAGCACAAGTTAAATAATAGCATCAAAATGGAGTATCTATGCACTTTTCCTTTATATACATGATGATACAATATTAATTTGGGCTAGGACTAATTGCATTTGATGCTATGGATCTATTCTCTAAAGCCCAAAAAAATAAATTTTAAGCGCGCAGGTATATGATGCACATCAATTTTTTTTTTTCAATTTTAACGAATGTATTTTTTTAAAAAAAATATTTTTCAAAAAAAAATTACCAATCCAAAATGAAAAAATTAGGGGTGCATATAATACTGTCGACAAATTTCAAATCGAAAAAACTATAAAAAAATTTAAAGCATCACATAAGACAAAGCACAAATGTACATAGATTGTGCATTGGACAAATCATTGTAACTCAAAGTCTTTTAAAACATCTAGAAATAGTTCCATGCATAGCCATTATTAAAGATTGCAATACATATTTATTCAATGTCACAAAGGCCTATATCAATTAAACGCATTTGGAGAGGGACAAACTAGGCTTTTGATTTTTGGACAAATCGAAGAGCACAAAAATGAATTTGGATAAGCATATTGCTCAACATTACACTTGAAGAATAAAAAAAATGCAAAATTATAGCTAATTATAAAGAAAAATATTATGTTTAACAAATCACAAGCTACAAATACATCTACTACTTTATTATAAACCAATAGGCACTCTGAAGTGCTAGTTGGCCAAATATAACTTTTTTAAAAAAAAAAAAGTAAAATGATCTTTTTTTTTTTATAAAAATAAAGTTGAGATTTTCTAAAAATAAAGCTACTGAATTTTAGAAAACATTTATTATTTTGACAAAATGAATTCTTTCGGTCCTACAAAGCATTTAATAATCTCATCACTTTTTCAATTCTTATTTTTTATCAGTTTATTTTTTCCTCTTAACATATTTCGTTCAATGTATTTTTTCTAAAAACGGAGAAGGGCCTAAAATGCCCTGAACTATTGGAAATGATACAAAATGTCCTGCATCTATTTATTGGGCTTAAAATATTTAGAAACTATAGTTTCCATTTCTTTTTTATTTTATTTCATAAAAAATAAAACATAATAAATATTTAGAAAAGAAAAAGAAAAAAGAGACGGTGTTTAGTTTCAAGGATATAAGTAAGTAAAAAAGGTTAATGAAGGTTATTTTTGAACCCAAAGATGGATAATAAAGGCATTTTAGCCCATAGACAGATGGAAAATATTTTTATACTATTTTCAATACTTCTAAGGCATTTTAGGCTCTTCTCCATTTATTTTAAAAAAAATAATGGAAATAAATTATTATATCTTAAGCACTTAAATTGTCAAATTTATCTTATACTATTTTTTTCTTATGCACGTTATTGGACGCTCAATATGCAAAGCTATAACCATTTGCCTCGCAAGAGAGATCCATCTTTTCTTCATTATGTTGGCAGCCAGATTCTTATTTGGGCAATTTCTTTAGCATTGCCAGTAGATAACGAGGTTGGGAGGGAATGCTTGAGAGTAGTTGGGCATTCTGAGGAGCTTAACCAAATGCAACTTCACAATATTTGGATAGTACGATAACTTTATTTGCTCACTCAGATCACTGGAAAATCTGAGCTTCAGAACCTCTGGCACAGGGCTCACACCCTAGCAACGTTGTCAGGGTTACCAAATGCATTGTGCTCGGTGTGAAAGAAGTTACTTACCTTAGACAAGTCTACACACAACCTATGTAATAAGTCATGCATGTGACAACTTGAAATTCTTCCATCATATGTCCTTCTGGCCACTTGAATCAAATTTCTAGAAACCAAATCATTTAGGAAATCCTCTGCCAAATCTTCAGCCTCTCGCCTATTGCCACAATTTACTACTATCAACTTCTCAGCAATCCACATATTTGTCGAATCAAAAGCACGAATTTCATGATCCTCTGGGTAAAGGCCAAAGTACAAGAAACATGGTCTTAATGCAATGGGCAAATCATTGTAACTCAAAGCCAATACCTTAGCACATCCATCTTGAATTTTATGACACATACTCTCAAGTACTCTGTTCCATGCATGTTTTGTTCTTTCTCTTGCCCTTAACATGCCTGTAGTCACCACAATGGCTAGCGGTATACCTCCACATATGCCAACTATACTTCTACCAATATTTACCAAGTCAGGTGAAGCATTGGCCCAATTATTATTATCAAAATTAAAGGTTTTCTTGGTAAAGAGTTTAAAGCTTCTCTCCGAATCTAGGGGTTGCAACACGTGGAGTGAGGAATTCCCTCCTATGTATCTGCCTATACTACTATTTCGAGATGTAATAATTATTCTACTGCCAATTTTTGAATCATATTCAAGAAGGATAAGTTTCAGATGATCCCAAATGTCAATCTAAGAGGATAACATACCTTTTTCTTTTCAAGAATGATGGTAGGTTGCCCTCCAAGTTATCTTTCCTTACCTGTTCAGTCAGTCCAACTTGTTTGGCTATGTCATGTAAGATTTCTTCCACCCTTGGCTATTGTGAAACGTAGACTAGTCCCGAACACTCAAATTGATCCCCAATACTCAAATTGATCCCGAACATGCCTATAAAGTATCTTGGCAAGAGTTGTTTTCCCCAGACCGGGCATGCCAACAGTGGAAACAACTCCATAAGGCAAATCATGATCAAGTAATTTGGCTTGGAGCATGTTGAAGTCATCATCCAAACCGATGAACTCTATTTCATCAGCATGAAGGCGGTCCAATGGAATGCAACCATTATTGTTGTTACTTGCATCTGTGATGTTGTAAGTCGTTCTTACACGGTCAATATCAACAACTCCTGTTTTTATCTTCTGTAAACTCATCCGCAAAAGAAGTCGTCTTAAGGCAACAAATTACACCTTTGCACAGTATTGTTGAATTTTTGGAAGGAAGACATCTAAGAGATCTTCCACATCACCTGCCAGTTCTTGAATATCTTTCAATAAGTTTTTCACCCTTGAATCGCCTCCAACTTCCTTGGCCTTTGCATCGAATGTGTCTCATTTCTCTCTGGAGCCAATTGATGTCTTCTTTCAACCAATATAAGCGCGTTCCTTCTTGAACGAGCACATTTTCAACTCTTTCTACAAATTTATTTATGATCATTGTGAAAAGAATTTCAGCCATTTTATTTTTTTCTTTTCAAAAGCTAGAAAAAATCGAGGATAAGTAATTAGAAAAAATAGAAGAGAAAAGAGAAAAGGAAAAGAAAACCAAAGAAAGAAACGTGGATAAGATACCAGTAGAATAGTCAAATAATTTTAATCTTCATAATTAAAAATATTTTTTTTTATTGAATAAATAAATCATTTGCATTAAGCTATGTCAAATGTTCTTAGCTGTCACTATGGTCAACTGTAAAATCATTGTCTCAAAAAAGTCTTTACATTTATATAATATGTAAAACATCTTAATTACATGTGTTTTAATTATTAATTTTTATTTTTTATATTAAAAAAATTTAAAAGTCATTATCATTAATTCCTCTCATTAGAATATGCAGAAAATTAAATACATTTAATATTTTTCTTCCAGATTTCTCTTTCTAAATTCCACTCTTCTCATCTTTATTTACAAGTCCCTCCTGCTTTTTATTCCAATCCACCTAACTTAGTTTGATCTTTTTTTATCTTCATTCATGTATTGTCTTATTTTTTTAAACTTCTTTTTGGCTTTAGTTCTATACTTTACCTGTTTTTTTAATTTGATTTCTTTATTGAATATATTAATGCAATAATTTTTTTATTAAATATGTTATTGATTGAATCATTAGTGAAATGACAATTTCTCCAATAATATAGCTGCTAATTTGTCACAGAAAGTTATGTGTGTGTTATTATTGTTTTGTT
The DNA here is from genome assembly GCA_025642045.1 of Solanum sejunctum. Taxonomy (NCBI): domain Eukaryota; kingdom Viridiplantae; phylum Streptophyta; class Magnoliopsida; order Solanales; family Solanaceae; genus Solanum; species Solanum sejunctum. The sequence continues at coordinate 11,691 of JAOTQJ010000957.1, read as the reverse complement.
AAAGAAGTGTGATAATGGATAAATGTGCAGCACACATTTTCAAAAGTGTATATATTTTTAGAGAAAATGTTCAAATATGTCATTAAATTATCAGAAATCATTCATATATCTTATTTGTTAAAATATTAGTTCATTTATGCATCACCATTACAAAACATATTTATTTGTGCAATTATTTTTTTAACAATGACTCTGTAAAATCAATTTTGCCATGTAACCTTTTGTTAGACATCTACGTCACCAAATTAGACCTATTAAAAATCTGACTCATTAAAAAAAATCTAGAGAATAGTTGAAAATTTACTAAAATGACAAAAAAAATACAATCAAATAGCCATTTTAATGATTAGAAATGATTAAGAAAATGTTCAAATATTTGATTGAATTATTAGAAATGATTCATATATCTCATTCCTTAAGAGTTTAGCTCATTTATGCATCACTATTACAAAACATGCTTATTTATGCCATTAGTTTTTAACGATGATTCTGTAAAACCAGTTTTGCCATGTAACCTCTTGTTAGACGCCTACGTCACCAAATTAGACCTATTAAGAATTTGACTCACTAAAAAAAAATCTAGAAAATAGTTGAAAATTTACTGAAATGACAAAAAAAAAAATACAATCAATTAGCAATTTTAATGATTAGAAATGATTAAGAAAATGTTCAAATATTTGATTGAATTATTAGAAATGATTCATATATCTCATTCCTTAAGAGTTTAGCTCATTTATGCATCACTATTACAAAACATGCTTATTTATGCCATTAGTTTTTAACGATGACTCTGTAAAACCAGTTTTGCTACGTAACCTCTTGTTAGAGGTCTACGTCACCAAATTAGACCTATTAAAAATCTGACTAATTTAAAAAATCTAGAGAAATAGTTGGAAATTTACTGAAATGAAAAAAAATTACAATCCATTAGCCATTTTAATCATTTAATCGTTTTTAACCACAAAAAATTAAAGAGAACTATCTTGTTTGGCCTTTCACAGCAAAATACTTGTAGTAGTAAGCGTTAGCCAATTACTCATAATATGTTACCAATATCATCCCCTACATACTTTTCTTTTGCTAAATCTGTGATCAAATATCTAAACGATAAAAGTCTAGTTAGCTGTATGAACAAAATATACGTTCTCTCGACTCAATGTCTGAACAAAAGTATCACTGTGTATCATTTGTGTGTCCATATGTAAACTTGTCTGTGAGATACATGTCACATAAAAAAATTTCAACACAATTTCAGTTATGAATTTTGGTTCCAAATCACCACCAATCTTCCTCTAAGATTTGCACATTGCCTCATATACGTGTTTTAGACTAACTCTGACTATACTTATTGACGAATTCCAAACGTTTCCATGTGTCTTAAACTTCATGCTCAATCAAACTAAGACACTTAAATTATGAACGGGCAGAATAATTTCTATTGACTATTCTACTTCACAGTATCTTAGCATATCCACTTCATATGTTGTCCCTTTCTTCTTTCCGGCTTCTTTGCCTTTCCTTCCTTTACCAACGCATTTGTATTGGTTGAAAAAAGACATCGATTGGCTCCGGTGAGAAATGAGACACATCCGATCATACGTAGACGATGCAAAGGCCAAGTGAAAAACTTATTAAAAGACATTCAAGAATTGAGAGGTAATGTAGAGGATCTCTTAAATGAGTTCGTTCGAAAAATTCAACAATCCAACGAGTGCAAAGGTGCTATTTGTTTCGTAAGGACGGCTTGCATACCCTGTGCTTCTTTTGCCAATGAGTTTGTTATGGAAATTGAGAAGATAAAAAGAAGGGTTGCGGGACATTGACTGTGTAAGGACAACTTACAACATCATAGATACAAGTAACAACAATAATGATTGCATTCCACTGGACCGCAGAAGATTATTCCTTCGTGCTGATGAAACAAAGGTCATCGGATTGGATGATGACTTCAACATGCTCCAAGCCAAATTACTTGATCATGGTTTGCCTTATGGAATTGTTTCAATTGTTGGTATGCTCGGTTTGGGGAAAACAACTCTTGCCAAGAAACTTTATAGGCATGTCCGGGATCAATTTGAGTGTTCAGGACTAGTCTACGTTTCACTAACAGCCAAGAACGAAAGAAATCTTACATGACATAGCCAAACAAGTTGGAGTGACGGAACAGGAAATGGTAGATAACCTACAATCATTCTTGAAAAGAAAAAAGTATTTTATTCTCTTCGATGACATTAGGGATGTTGAAATTTGGGATGATCTGAAACTTGTCCTTCTTGAATGTGATTCAAAAATTGGCAGTAGAATAATTATCACATCTCACAGTAGTAACGTAGGCAAATACATAAGAGGGGAATCCCCGCTCCATGTGCTGCAACCGGTAGATGTAGACAGCAGCTTTGAACTCTACCAAGTAAATCTTTAATTTTGATAATGATTATTGGGCCAATGCTTCACCAGAATTGGTAAACATTGGTAGAAATATAGTTGAGAGATGTGGAGGTATACACTAGCCATTGTGGTGATAGCAGGTGTGCTAAGGGCAAGAGAAAGAACAAAACATGCATGGAACGGAGTACTTGAGAGTATAGGTCATAAAATCCAAGTATTGGCTTTGAATTACAATGATTTGCCTATTGAATTAAGACCATGTTTCTTGTACTTTGGCCTTTACCCCAAGGACCATAAAATTTGTGCTTTTGATTTGACAAATATGTGGATTGCTAAGAAGTTGATAGTTGTAAATAGTGGCAATAGGCGAGAGGCTGAAGATTTGGCGGAGGATTACCTAAATGATTTGGCTTCTAGAAACTTGATTCAAGTTGCCAAAAGGATATATGATGGAAGAATTTCCAGTTGTCACATACATGACTTGTTACATAGCTTGTGCATCATATTGGGCAAGAAAAGTAACTTCTTTCACACCGAGCAGAATGCGTTTGGTGATTGCGATAACACTGCCAGGCTGTGAAGGATTACATTCTACTCTGATAATGGTATGAATGAGTTCTTCTCTTCGAATCCTAAACCCAGAAAGCTCCGTGCACTTTTTTGTTTCACAAAAGACCGTTGCATATTTTCACAGATGGCTTATCTAAACGTCAAATTTTTGCAAGTGTTGGTTGTTGTCATGCCTCCAAATAAAGCTGAATATATCTGTATTCCAAACAAATTTGGGAACATGAGTTGCTTACGCTATCTGAGATTGGTGGGGAAAATTACTGGAGAACTGCCAAATAATATTGTCAAGCTCGAACGTCTGAGACCCTAGATGTTGGAAAGAGCATCACTAGGATTCCTTCAGGTGTTTGGGAGTCGAAACAATTGAGTCATGTTCGTTATAGATATTTTAGTGCAATTGAAGATTGCTTTCCTATAAGCCCATGTTCCCCAAAATAATATATACTCATCGCCTAATCATCTACAAACTTTGATGTGGATGGATGATAGTCTTTTTGAACCAAGACTGTTGCACGGATAGATCAATTTAAGAAATTGAGTATAAATGAGGTATCCAATTCTACGATTAAGATATTATCAGTATCAAGCCCTAAGCCAACTTAGCTGCTAAATGCACTGGAGGTTTTGAAGCTCAATTTTCCGAGGAACATGAGGGAGAAAATAAACTTGTTGTCCTATCAAAATATTGTTAAGTTGCATTTGTGTTGGCTCCAAACAATGCCCAACAACTTGTGTTGTTTGTTTAAGTAATAATGATAATTGTGTAGTACAATCTCTAGTTTTTCCAATGAAATAACTTCACATAAATTTCATATAATTAATGTAATATTCATTATGAAGTTAAATTAATTTCAAGAACATTTGACTAAATGAAAGGAGAGAGGAGTCAAGTCTCTGAATTCACAGAGTTTCCTTAAGGAAATTATTGCCCTCAAGTACCCGAGGTTATGGAATATATCCTCCCAGTATAAAATGACTCATGAAAAACAAATAGCGGTACCTCATATTTGTTGTCCAATGAACCACTCAATGACTTGTAATCACACTTGAATTTTTCAAAACAGTACTTTTTCCTTTAGAAACTTGTTTTAAATCTTTATACCAAAAATTCCTTTGTTTTTCTCTTAAGTTCTACCAACAACTGAGAAGGATTCAAATATTTATAGCCAATAGAATGGTATAATAATTCATGTATAGTAGACGAAAAGTTGCACCAAAATACGAAAGGTTGCATGAATGTTCATGAATGACACGAATTCATTCATAGTTGCAACTTTCACATTTTTTCAATACACCAATCTTTATATAATGTACCATTATTCATTCATCCATTATATATTGAACCTAACAATCCCCACATGAATGAAAATGGCTATAACACGAAAGATAATTATATACGGACTCGTGTGTGAAAGACTAGTTGCATCGGGATAAGTGGGTTTCCTTTTGAACTTTTCCTAGTGAACTTATATCAGATGCACTCGATCATTCGACAAATGCAATATCTTTGAACCGTCGAACTTGAATGTATACCTAGACAATATAAATCACACAACCATCTTTTTACCATCTATGGTTCTCATAATTTTATTTGTTTCAACCATGAACACTTCCCGATTTCATGAGAGTTTAGAGAATCACCCTTTATTAACATTCTCCTTGAAACAGCTTCCATTTCACTCCCACATAGGTGATTTCTAAATGTTTACTCCCGTAGAGAAACTATTTACTCATATCTTACCAAATTTAGAAATCATTAAAAAATTTCTGTATAAATTTCATCCCAATCACTGAACATTATCTTCATCATGAGAATGGGTTAGATTATTTGACAATATTAGACCGTCAAACACAACTTTATTTGATCTCCTTGAACCTAACTCTTAGAATCTTTATTCTGGTAGGTAGAGTTACCATCATGTTTGACTTGTCCTAGGCCTTAAACACATCCTCTTGGATGACCTTTTAACTCTCTTTCTCTCTCTAGTTAGGCCTTTTGTAAGTGGATCCGACACATTATCTTTTGATCTTACATAGTCAATTGTGATAATTCCACTAGAGAGTAGTTCTCTAATGGTATTATGTCTCTGTCTTATGTGACGTTATTTACCATTGTACATCATGCTCCCTGCCCTATTTATTGCAGCCTGACTATCATAATGTATACATACAGGTTTTAATGGTTTAGGCCAAAAAGGGATATCTTCTAAGAAGTTCCGGAGCCATTCAGCTTCTTCACTAGCTTTATGTAAAACAATGAATTTAGATTCCATAGTGGAGCCAGAAATATATGTTTGTATGGATGATTTCCAAGAAACTGCTCCCCACCTAGAGTAAATATATATCCACTTGTGGATTTTACTTGATTTGATCTAGTTATCCAATTTGTATCACTATATTCTTCACTTGATGGATATTTGTCATACTACAAAGCATAATGCTGAGTATATTTTAAATACCCTAAAACTCTCTTCATTGCCATTCAGTGAATTTGATTGGAATTGTTCGTGTATCGAATTAGCCTACTAATAGCACATGCTATATCTGGTCGTGTACAGTTTATGATATACATCAAGCTTTCCAATATTTTCGCATAGTCTAATTGTAAGTTATTTTCACCACTATTCTTTCTAAGTGCAAAGCTCATATCCATTGGGGTCTTGGAA
>JAOTQJ010000939.1:7209-19067 GCA_025642045.1 Solanum sejunctum | reverse complement strand
AAAAGAAAGTAACAACTCCTAAATGCCACATAGCCTCTTGCTTATAAATATGGTGCACAACATATCGATAAACAAGACTTTACATAGATACGACTTTGTAGACTCCCTAGGATGACCCGCTCTTATACCACTTCTGTCACACCCAAAGTCTCATTAAGGCGGGCTGGCACCCATTGTGAATGAAGCTTAAGAGAACCAAGCTTTATCTATACACTTTTTATATATATTATAAGGAATTTCTATATTTGACATGCCTTAAGAAAATAAATAGTGATAATAAGCCAAAAGGAAATGCATATGGCTAGGCCATTGGGGCCACCGTATTTAAAGTACAAGACATGATCACACTTTAATTTACATAGTCTCTAAGGCCTCTAAATAAGAAAAATATCTAATAAGGGTCAGGATAGGATTTGCCTTGACTAACTGTACAATAGAAAAATATTAGGTCTAGATACACAAAGTTCCAAAATAACCTAGAGCTTGGTAACAACAGCTGGATATCCTGTTCTCCTACTGGGGAGATCTATTAGCACCTGTACCTGTAGTATGAAATGCAGGTCCCCTATAAGGGACGTTAGTACGAGATAATATACTAAACATGCAAGGCAGGAAATATTGTATACAAAGTAACAGCTGAAATGAAACTATGCACTGGTATCAAATAAGAGACCACATTTAATTGTATAGTGCGATCATGTACTTTATATTCTTTTTATTACTTTACCTTTACTGTATATCTGTGCACAACATGTAATAAAAATGACCAGCTAATCAGTGGTAAATCTATATCAGCATCGGCCCTGGCTAGGCTTTTCCTTCAACCCCTTGGGCTGCCCAATATGGTAGGATCAAAGCGGGCTACGTGATTCTTCCACACCTTGGGTTACCACCCATCACTAAGCAATATACTTTATCTTTCAATTATCTTTGAGATGATTCTTTTGGTGTCATAATATTGGAGCTATAGGATTGTACATATAGCATATGACATAGAAACAATCACAAAAGGCAACACCGCAATGAAAGGAGTAAGTTACACAAATAATGAAATGCATAGGACGTAGAACAACAAATGGACTTTAGTTAGTAGAACGATTTTGTGTATCTTGATATCCAAGTATGTATGCAGATTCAAAGATGACTATGTATGGGAGCATATGAACATGTGAAAAAGTTGAGAGACAGTTAATAGTTGTGTCGGAGTTTGTAAGTGCCTTTATGTGTCAAGGAGGGATCTATGTTTCATGCCATATATTACGAAATCATTAGCCTTACATACCTCGCAGTCTGACTTTGCTATTACCTTGAGGTGATAATACTAGCATTAGCCACTAATAGAAACATCTTGGCAGCCCAATCTCATAAAAAAATAACATAAGGGTAGCAAGCGGGTATTTATAAAATCGAGCATATTCTTTCAACCTTTTTGACCCTAAGCATATTTTCTAATACATACTCTAATATACATATCATATGCATCCTATTCTAGTTCCATAATAGTCTTACAATAGTCTACAAAGGACAAACATAATGATTCTACGCAACATATAAATAGGCAACATAATGTTCAGTCCGTTTGCCCCATTATGACGTTGATGATTCCAAAACATTACCAATTTCAACCAAACTATTCCCACAAAATTTACACATACAAATAGACCTAAAACATTTAAGAAACATTCATCTAAATAGGTAGAGGACATGGTACCATAGTCCTCAATCAACCAGCCCACAAGTTCCAATTACGAGCACAATTACAATATCACATAAGAACTCACTTTCGTGGACTATAAAAGTGGTGCAGTAGCTAATTGATATTACTAACAAACTAAACCTTGTTAGAATCGCAATTCTGACTTCATAATTCAACCAACCAATAAGAGGAAATCCTCTTAAACAGCAAGAAAAGTTCACAACAATCCTTAGGACACATGCTGTCCAAAATTTCAGCACAAACACAACTAGCATATATTTCTTGTTTGTCATGGGATAAGTATCACAAACACATGTATATTTCCACTTTCGTTAGCCTTCAAGGTTCAAGTTTACTTCAAGAACCCTAGAAGGCTGTGTAGGTTGCCTTGTAAGGTGAAACAAAGAGAAAATAAAAGTCTTTAGGAAAGCTGAAAAATTGTCTCAAGTGAAAATGAATTAAGGAGCTGTTTTGAGCCCTTTTTAAGGAGTCTCTTAGCCGACTTTCCTTTGACCTTTTGACTACATAATACCACATATTTTTAAGCTGGTGAGGCAGTAGTCTGGCCTTTACACTTGGGCCTAAATGTGTCTCAAAGTTGATAGGACTTGGCTGCCCATATTCCAAATTCCTCTGCACTTAGTTTGGGCCGAATTAGCCAAGTGGATTATGGTGTACTTGGGCCCCCTTCATGTAGTCCTGAAAATAGTGTTTGTTTATGATGCTAAAATATGACCTAAAGTTACACCCTTAACACGAACTTTATTCATAATCGAACTTGGACAAATTTGACGTTGGCCCTCGTCTTCGTTTAGCTTGCAAATTTAAGCTAAGCAAGTTGGTGACTCACCTGCTAGCTTTTTAAGTCCTAAAAGCACCTCAATTTTCTCACTTTGGTTAGGTCCATGATCTACTCAATTGACATAAAACATATATACACTCGACCCTCTTAAGCGTTAGATGCACATATCGCAATATAACATGATATTCAAGCACTTTTAGAAATTGGCACAAATTTGAAAAGCCATATCATATTTCATTTGCATAGCACTAGTATTGTAAGATGTGAGGTGTTACAATTGATAATCCCTGTTACCTTTAAAGTCTATCACGCAAGCTCTAAACATATCTTCCAAGGTCTGTATTGTCCACTCTGCTTGCTCGTTTATCTGTAGATGGAAAGTTGTGCTAAGATTTACCTTTGTATCAAGCCCTTTTTGAAAAGACTTCCAAAAATGTGCTGTAAATGGAGCTCCTCTGTCTGAAATAATGGATATAGGGACCCAATGCATCCTTAGAATGTCCTTAAGATAGAGGTTGGCTTAATCCTTAGTTGTATTAGTCATCTTGATAGGTAGAAAGTGAGCTGACTTGGTCATTCTGTCTACTCTAACCCATATTGAATCATGCTATTAATGAGATCAAGGTAAGCCTATTATGGTGTCAATATTAATCATCTCCCATTTCTATTCCAAAATCTCTATGTTCAGGGCTACACCACAGGGCCTTTGATGCTCAACCTTAACTTGTTGGCAATTTGGGCATCTACACACAAACTTTGAAATGTCTTTCTTTATACCACCCCACCAATAAACTTCTCGCAAGTCTCTATACATCTTTGTTGCACTAGGGTGGATAGAGTATCTAGCATTATAAGCCTCAGCCAAGATCCTATCTCTAAGTCATCAACATTTGGCAGACACAACCTATCTTGGTATCTTAGGACACCATTTCCCCCTTTTTAGAACACTAATACTTTCTGCTTTTGAATATCTTCCTTCAACTGGAGGAGAATGGGATCCCTGTCTTACTTTTCTTTCACTTCTACCACCAAATATGACTCTGACTAATTTCTAACAATGGCTCTACCTTCGTCAAAATCTTCAATCTGCACCACCAGACAAGCTAGTTTGTAAACATTCTTAGCTAATTCTTTCTTGTCATCCTCAACATGGGTTGTGCTCCCCATGGTCACCCCGCTATGAGCATCAGCAACTACGTTAGCTTTACCTGGATGATAGAGGATACTCATATCATAGTCTTTTAGCATCTCTAACCATCTCTTTTGTCTCAAATTCAACTCCTTCTGGCCGAACACATACTGCAAACTCTTGTGGTTTGTGAATATATCCACATCCCACCATATAGATTGTGTCTCCAGATCTTCAAAGAAACACTACTGTAGCAATCTCAAGATCATGAGTTGGGTAATTCTTTTCATCAATCTTAACCTACCTGGAGGTATATGATATCACCTTGTTTCTCCGCATTAATATACAACCTAAGCCAACTTTGGAATCATCACAATAAACCACGAAATCATCAACTTCATTTGTTAGAGATAAGATTGGGGTTGTAGTCATCCTAGTCTTCAACTCTTGGAAATGCTTCTCACAAGCTTTTGACTATTTGAACTTAGTTTTTTTTTGAGTCAGCTTAGTCAAGGGAACTAAAACAGAAGAAAACCCCTCTACAAACCATCTGTAGTACCCTGCTAGCCTAAAAAACTCCTTATTTATGCAGGAGTTCTAGCCGTTGTCCAATTCTTTACTGCCTCAATCTTTTGGAATCAACCTGAATACCCTCACTAGACATAATGTGCCCCTGAAATTCCATAGATGCCAACCAGAACTCACACTTTGAAAATTTAGCATAAAGCTGCTAATCTTTAAGGGTCTAGAGAATAACTCTAAGATGGTCTACATGCTCCTCTTTATTAAGGTAGTAGATCAGGATATCATCTATGAACACCATCACAAACATATCTAGGTATGGCCTCAACACCCTGTTTATAAGATCCATGAAAGTTGTTAGTGCATTTGTCAGCCCAAAAGACAAGACCAGAAACTCAAAATTACCATATCGGGTTCTAAAAGTTGTCGTAGGAATGTCATTCTATCTAACCTTAAGCTAATGATAACCAGATCTAAGATCTATCTTGGAAAAACAGCTAGCACCCTGAAGTTGGTTGAATAAGTTATCAATTCTGGGAAGTGTATACTTGTTCATAATGATGACCTTGTTTAATTGATGATAATCTATGTACATCTGAAGAGAGTTGTCCTTTTTATGGACGAAAATAACTGGAGCACCCCAAGGTGAAATGCTTGGTCTAATGAAACCCTTATCTAAGAGATCTTTTAGATGCAACTTTAACTCTTTTAGCTCCAAAGGAGCCATTCCGTATAGAGGAATAGATATGTGTTGAATATCTGGAAATGCATCTATCCCAAAGTCTATCTCCCTATCAGGAGGGACTCTGGGAAGATCCTTAGGAAAGACTTTTGGGAATTCATTCCTAATAGGAATAGACTGAAGAGTTGGTGCCTTGGCATGAGAATCCTGAACTCTGACTAGGTGATATATACACCTCTTGGAGATTAACTTTCTAGCTTTGAGATATGGGATAAACTGACACTTAGAAAAAATGAGCTACCCCTCTACTCTAAGACTGGGTCGTTAGGAAACTAAAATTTGACTACACTGCTTTTGCAATCTATGGAGGCATACCCAGCAAAAATGCAATCCATGCCTAGGATGACATTAAACTCTACCATATCTTACTCCGCCATATCAGTTACCATATTCTTATGATAAACAGAGATTGGACAACCCCTATAGATTCTTTAGCCCAAAATAGACTCTCCAGTAGGAGTGAAAATGCTGAAAGGCTCACGAAGACACTCTAGGTTGACCCCAAACTTCACAGCTACATATGGGGTCACAAATGATAATGTGGCTCCTTGGTCTAAAAATGTATAGACATCATAAGTAAAGATTTTAAGCATACCCGTAAACCTCATCTGGTGAGTTCTCCTATTCTATTTGGTGCCCATGGCAAACAAGCAGTTTGTGCCCCCTCTTGTCCCTATCGTAGTACCACTGTGAGGTGGCTTGCCCTGCGGTTTTGAAGAGACTTTCTATGATTTGGTATCTCTCATATTCTACTTCCCCATAGGACAATCTTTCCCCACCTGACCACATTTGAAACAAAAATTTGTGCCCATAAGGCACTCTGTGAGATGAGATCTACGACACGTACCACAAGTAGGATAGTGGTTTCATCCTCGAGCTATGGTACACTATGACTGGATGCCTAAAAACCTGCAATACTGTGATCCCTGCTCATTTCTTATCTTCAGTTCAGGTGCACTAATGGATAAAGGTGCTGTTCTGCTTGTCTTGGGCTTTAAATATAAGTGACATCCACCTCCATAGATGGATCTAGGACTCGTAAGTCCTAGTCTCATAGCCTTTCAACACTTAGAAAAATTTAGAATCTTACTCGAGTTCTATGAACCCTATTCATGAATCATCGATTGATCTACGAGTTATAAAGTTGGCTCCTGCATTAGAGTGCATAATTATCCTGCCTACTGGAAATCTCTACGAGATGGGGTTCTGAGTCATAAGTGCAATACTGCTCGTAAGCCCAGTCATAGAAACTGAACTTGATGTTTTTCTCAGCCAATTTGTTGACTTAGTCCTATACCTGCATACTATTCATGAAATACACAATTACCTAAAATGCAACCAACTCATTGTGAAAAATAGCAACCAAAACATAAAAAATGGCTAATATGAATCCAAAAACTAAAAAATGAACCTATAACTATGCAATAACAACAAAACCCTTGGGTTGCCTCACATGTAGCACCTAATTCATTGTCGTGGCATAACTTAGACAAATTGGCTACTAGACTTCACCAATTTCCTAAACCTCACTCTTGAGCTCATGTGGATGCTTCATTGACTAACGGTTGTCAAAGACAACTTCTTCATCATTCAGTCTAAACCTGAGTTGGCCAGATTCCATCTCTACTAGAACTCATCCTGTGGTTAGGAATGGTCTTCCTAAGATAATTGGAAGTTCAAAATCAACCTCACAATCTAGAACCATAAAGTCTGCAAGAAATATAAAATTTTCCACTTGTACTAACACTCATAGAGTATCCTTACAGGCTTCATCACCATTCAATCCGCCATTAACAACCTCATGTTAGTAGGGGTAGGGGCTCCCAAGCGAAGCTTCTTATATATAGAAAGAGGCATTAAATTGATACTAGCACCCAAAATACATACTACCCTTGTGAATTCCATATCATCTATTGTGCAAGGTATGGTGAAAGCACCTAGGTCTTCATGCTTTTTGAACCAAGGAATTAATAGTGATAGAACTACCATATTGAAGCTCTTGAGAAAGCTCCTAACTTACAGTGTTCTTTTTGGTAACCAAATCTTTCATATGCTTTCTATAACTAAGCATTTTCTCAAAATCTTAAATAAGAGAGATGTGGATGGATATTTTCTTATGCATGGAGAGAAAGTTCTCAAACTTACCTTCCTCCTCCCTCTTCTTGAGTCTTTGAAGGAAAGAAGGAGGAGGCCTTGGGATGGGCTTATACTTCTGTGGCTCTTTAGCTACATCACTAACCTATCTTTGACATAATCAGCTCCTTCAACCGCATCCTCATCTACAACTATATTCTCACAAACATCTCCTACAACAATTGGAATCAAAGAATCAATAGTGCTCTTACCACCTCTATTAGTAACTGCCTATCATGCCCAAAGTCCCATGAAGGCGGACTAGCACCCATTGTCGATAAGGCTCGGGAGAACCAACCTATATCTATGTGTTTTCTATATATATTATAAGGGATTTCTATATTTGACATGCCTTTAAGAAAATAAACAGTGACAAAAAGCCAAAAGGAAATACATATGGCTAGGCCATTAGAGCCACTGTGTTTAAAGTACGAGATATGACCACACTTTAATTTACATAGTCTACAAAACCTCTAGAAAAGGAAGAGTATCTAATAAAGATTAGGACAGGCCTTGCCTCGACTAACTGTCTAATACAAAAATATAAGCTCTAGACATACAAAGCTCCACAGTAACCTGGAGCTTGGTAACAACAGTTGGATATCCTGTACTCCTACTAGGGAGATCTACTAGCACCTATATCAACAACATAAAATGCAGGTCCCATGTAAGGGACATCAGTATGAGATGATGTATTGAATATGTAAGGCAGGAAATACTATATATGAAGTAACAACTCAAGTAAGACTACGCACTGGTGTAGGATAAGAGACCACCTTTAGTTATACTGTGGGATCATGTATTCTATGTTCTTTTGGTTACTTTACCTTTACTGTATATTTGTGCACAACATGTAATACAAATGACTAGCTGATCATTGGTGAATCTATATCGAGATCGGCCTTGGCTAGGCTTTTCATTTAACCCCTTGAGCTACCCCATGTGATAGGATCGACCCTGGCTAGGTAATTCTTCCACCCCTTAGGTTACCACCTAACAATAAGCAATATACTTTATATTTCAATTACTTTTGAGATTATTCTTTTGGTGGTAATAATATTGGAGTTGTAGGGTTGTAGATATAACATATGACATGTAAATAATCACAAAAGACAAAAACCACAATGAAAAGAGTAAATTACACAAATAATGAAATGCATAGAAGGTAAACAACACATGAACCTTATTTAGTAGAACAAATTTATGTATCTTGGTATCCAAGTATGTATGCAGATTTATAAATGACTATGTATGGGAGCATATAAACATGTGAAAGAGTTGAGACACGGTTAATAGCTATGTCGGAGTTGGTGAGTGCCTTTATGTGCCAAGGAGGGATCTATGTTTCATGCCAACTAATACGAAATCAAGTAGCCTTACATACCTCGATGTACGACCTTGCTATTACCTTGAGATAACCTTCCCTTGCTCCAAATATTGATCTATAACATAGTAGGTAATAAAACTAGCATTAGCAGCCAATAGATATATCTTGGCAGCCCAATCTCATAAAAGAATAACATACGGGCAACAAGCATATAATTATAATCCCTAGCGTATTCTTTTAACCTTTTCGCCCCTAATCATATTTCCTAATACACATTCTCATATACATATTATGTATAGCCTATTTCAGTGCCACACCAGTCCTACAATAGCCCACAAGGCACAACACATAACAATTTTACACAACATGCAAATGGGCGGCATAATGTTACATCCCTTCGCTATATTTTGACGTCGATAATTCCAAAACTGTTCCAACTTTAACTAAATAGTCACAACCTTGTATACACGTAAAATCATTCCTACAGTAGTTCAAAAATAGTCCTCAAAGTAGGTGGAGGATGTGATACTATAGTCCTCAATCAATTAGCCCACAAGTTCTTATTATGAGAACAATTACGATATCACATAGGAACTCAATTTTGCAGAATGTAAAAATGGTGCAGCAGCCTTTACACATAATTATAGAATCAATAATCATTAAGAACAGTAGTATTCCTTCATAATCAATCCAACCAAAGACAGAAAACCTTTCAAATAAATAAGAAAAATGTACAACTTTTAAAACACATGGTGTCCAACAATTTCAGCAAGAATAACTCCCATATATTTCTTGTTTGTCATGGGATAAGTTTAACAAATACATGGATATTTTAACTTACCTTAGCCTTCAAGATTCAAGTTTCCTTTAAGAACCCTAGAGGGTTGTATTGGCTGCCTTGTGAAATAAAGCAAAGAGAAAATAAAAGTCTTTAGAAAAGCTGAAAAAATATTTTAAGTGAAATAACTTAAGGGGCCGTTTTTGAGCCCTTTTAAAGGGTCTCTTTGGCCTAATTTCTCTTGCATGTTAGACCACATATTAGTACATGTTAAGAAGCTGGTGATGCAGCAGCTTGTACCTCACTTTTAATCCTAAATGAGTCTCAAAATTGATAGGCCTTGGCTGCCCATTTTTCCTAATTCCTCTTCATTTAGTTTGGGCCCAATTACTCAAGTAGGTTATGATGTACTTGGGCAATATTGATATCGTTCTTAGGCTGAAAAAATAGTCCATTTATGATGCTTAATCATGGGCTAAATTTACACCCTTAAGACAGACTTTATTCATAATCGAACTTGGACAAATTCAACGTCGGGCCTCGTATCTGTTTACCTAGCAATTTAATCTAAGCAAGTAGGTGACTAACCTGCTAGCTTCCTAAATAGTATAAGCACCTCAATTCTCTCACTTTGTCTAGGGTTGTGATCTCCTGAATTTGACTTAAAACTTATTTATGCTCGACCCCCTTCAGCTTTAGACATACATATCGCCCTCTAATTTGAGATTCAAGGACTTTTAAAAATGGGCGCTAATTTGACCAAACCATATCATGTTTTATTTCAATAGTATTAGTATTGTAAGATATGGTGTGTTACACTGCTATACATTGCCCTTTATTCTTTGGATTTTGCACCATGGTTTGACGTAATGTATCCTTCTGACACTGATTAAACTGAGTTGATACTTGATCAAACTATTGCTCAAGCTATTTAACAGACACAAAATGAGACTTCATTTTTTGATTAATACTTGAAATATCGAATTTCATGCCCTTTAGAGTTTAATCTTGTGTCTCAGCCTTCATCAACAAGCAATCAAACATCTCCTCAATTCTACAACTGATTGCACCTGCGTTCCAGTTATGTGGTGGCACATATGGACCATTTCTGAAACCATCTCTTCTATCCCAATCTGCTTTAGGAACTCTCTTCCTGTCAAAATAACCACCTTATTTTAGAGGATAAATTGACCATTATCAAGATATAAAACCTAACAAAGGTTAGGGTCGAACACAAGGGAATACGTAGACTAAAAGATAATTCATCTTAAGAAATTCAACCAATTAACCGACTTAATTCCCGAAGGGCGAGAGGTTCAATGTTCAATAAGAAAATAAACCAAACCATCATAATAGACAATCAATAATGGATAGCAACTAGGGTATTGTGTTCCCCATGGTTCCCTAATATAGTATCCCCCAGATAAACCAATTCAAACCAAGTGTAGTGCATGGAGGACGAAAATTTAAGTTCATCAAATCCTTTGGTCTAAGTGAGTAGTGAATTTCACTATCTGACTTGGGCCATCTCTATAGTATGTAACACTAACCATTACCTATAGTCCCATTCAACCTCCCCTTGTTCTACTTTAGTTGATTGGATAAGATCACATTATTGAATCCTGTTAATAAATCTTTTTTCCTATTCATTACCACCTGGATTGGATTGGGAAGGTAATACTAGGCAAGTTTTGGTGTTGGCTACCACTAGAAAACATGCAAAATGAAGATAATTGATTAATACATACATATACCCAATCAAAGAATTGCAAAATATATGGATTAACTTTGTTAGATCTTCATGGTTCTCACAACCATTGTTGTGGATTTAGCTACTCCTAATATGGATAGATGAAGAAATTATGAATTGCGAATATATAATTAAACAAATTAATTTACAAGTGTATTCTCCTCCAAGTATTGAGGTCTTCGATCATGCTCCAATAATAAAGTGGTTGAAGTCATATATAAACCTAACCAGACGTTAAGGTTGAATCCATAGGGAATACGGGGCTTGACTATGTTGATCAACTAATAATCATTTCAAGCATCGATCACGATATTCTTTAAAAGGGGGGGGGGCGTTTGTGACTCAAAATGAAGAACAAAAATAAGCCCTACACTATTTATACAAGAAGACCATGAAATTGAGGGATAACTTGGGAATTTTGTTCCCAATGATTCATTGACTCAATTACCCTAGACAACATAACTCCAATCAAGACTATGCATGTAGGATGGTAATTTAGGTTCTTCCAACCCTGTTTTGAAGGTGATTGTCGATTTTCACCATGACACTTGGTTGGCAACCATGATGTGCCAACTAACTATTACCCATTTTCCCAGTCAACCTCCCCTTGGTTAGGTTTGGTTGATTAGATGAAAACATATTAATCGAATTCTATCATCTACTTTACTTTTCCTATTTGTCACTACCTTGATCGGAATCATGATAGTAGGTGGAGTTTGATATTGGCCACCACCAAACAACATTCAATGTGAAGGGAAATAAACAATACGTGCAAATACCCAACCAAAGAAATAAACAAAGTCTAGGTTATTTCAAGTCGACTCCTCATGGTTCCCATAACCCCAAGTAGTTGGTGTTTAGCTACTCATAGCTAAGGCAAAATAATTGACAATGAATGTAAAAGACATGGTTGAGAGATTACACAAGAATAATGAAGAATAACACTACTTTAATATTAAAATCACAAGCTTGTATTAAT
>JAOTQJ010000938.1:0-56877 GCA_025642045.1 Solanum sejunctum | reverse complement strand
CGGGGAGAGAGTATCTTACAATTATGTATAGTTATTGTGCACTAACCATTTTTGATGCAAGAGTTAGTAATATTCGTTTTTGCATACTTGATTATTTTCTCTTACCCAGTCGGTTGAATCTTCTGGGTGCATTTCGGTATACTCACCCCTACTTTATTTCCTCCCTGCAGATCAAGCATAGGGACCCTACCAAGGTAGTTGATGACACTCTATCGGAGCTTTCTTCTATCTCCTCAGACCATAATGGTGAGGCTCAAACTTTGAGTCGTCGCGGGTCACTGAGATGTCCTTTTACTTGTTTTCTATCTCAGACTTATATCAGATATTATGAATCAGCTTTGTATTTTAG
Organism: Solanum sejunctum; assembly: GCA_025642045.1. NCBI lineage: Eukaryota > Viridiplantae > Streptophyta > Magnoliopsida > Solanales > Solanaceae > Solanum > Solanum sejunctum. The sequence continues at coordinate 56,528 of JAOTQJ010000938.1, read as the reverse complement.
TTTGAGACAGTTGTATTTATTTTATCGCAATACTTTACATGTTATTGTACTCATGACTCTAGGTTTTGGGAGATTTCTTGTATTATATGAGTTATTTCTACTTTATTCTATCTTTAGTTGCGATCTGATTTTGGATCATAACACCACTGAAATGGGCAAGTTTGTTAAGTTTTCAAGTAAAACATTCATCAAAATGGTTAAGGCCTATAAGGCTCATGTAAAGCACTCATTGAAATGGGCAAGGCCCATAAGTTAAGGTATAGTTTACCTTGGCAAAGTAGACTACTCTTTCTCCACTATAAAGACATCATTGGGATTCCATGAAACACCTCGCATGGTCTTACATATTAGTTATGGTAACATTCACACTTATGCTTATGTACTATCGAACCCATGTATCATGGTACTCATGGTATATTGATATCTGATTATTCTTTCTATACTTTATTTCTCCCTCTCTCTCTCTCTCTCTCTCTATCTCTATCTATCTATCTATATATATATATATATTAGAGAACCCGAAGGAACTCCAAGCAAGCCTCATAGTAGATCATTACACATCCTTAATCGCGAAAGCAATTAAAATAACAAAAAGCAATAAGCATAAACAAAGGAAAATGGGACTAAGGGTAAACCTCCATGTCATAAACATCAAGAAACAAGAGAGTCAAGACTTATAGCTTAGATACATAACATGTCCAACAACACCTCTAAACATAGATACTTAAGGGGGCGAAGACAAGCAATCAGACTCACCCTCGCAGTCCAAGTATATATTAAAGAAAGACAAATTTTAATACATAACAAGAGATCATAAGTAATGTCCCCAAAATGGAGGACACACCAATAAGCTTGAGTGAAATTTTACTAGCCACACGGGTGGAGATGTTCAAGCAGGGCTCTAATTCCTGCATGGTGACATCATGTAGGCATAGATTATGCATTAGTAAGTTGGAATGTACTAAGTATGTAGGATGCAATCCAACAAGAGATAGGCAATATAATCAAAATACATAATCATGAGCAATTAGATAGCATAACAGCAAGATGACATGCATGAACAATGCTTATAGTAAAACATGCTTGAAAATAACCATACTTACATAGCTCATTTAACATAATACAGTGATATGCTTATATCATCAGAATACCTTGTACTAGAGGGTGAGCAATATAGCATAGGTCATAATCCCATTTAGTAAGTAATGTGTAGTATATGATGGTAAAGAGATAACATAGTTCATAACCCCTACATGTAAATGAGAGATAATGAGTAGCACATGAGGGTAGGGAGGTAGCATAGGTCATAACAACTACATGTGTGCATATGAGGGTGAGGCATTCCACATAGTTTGTAACCCCTACATATGAGTATATTGCATAACACCAAATCATATATGAGGGTAAGTAGTACAACATAGTTCATGACTCCTACTTGTAGAAATGAGTAAGTGAATAGCACATGAGGGTAAAGGTAGCATAGATCATAACTCCTACATGTGTGTATCTTGCATAATGGTGGAGTGCATCATAGTTCATAACCCCTGCGTGTTGATATGAGTACCTGAGTAGCATTGATTCGTACATGAGGGTAAGGTGTACAGCATAGTTCATAACCCCTATATATGGTAATAGGCCTTGCACTAAAGGGTAAAGCATATAGCATAGTTCATAACCCCTTCTAGTAGGCTTCACAATTGACAATAGCATAAACGTTAAATAAGAACCTAATAACTCATCAACAATTTCCAAGAATATAACAACATGAGATCCCCAACAATTCAAACATAATAATAGATCATCATCAAACATTGCCCTTGTATTAACATAAAAAGGCTCACAAGAGGTATAATTTTTGCAAAAGGGCTTAGCTTTATACTTGCAATACCATAAGTGCTTTACATGTTTTATACACAAATATATTCATTCCTTTCATCATCATATAGTCGTTCAAATCATAGGATATGCATTGGACCATCAATTCCTCAAGAACCCTAACTGGACATTATATCAACCACTTAGAGCGTGTGTAGTGCTAGTGTAAAACCATGCAATTCAAGAGTGAAATCATGCTAGAGAATCCAACGAAAAACCATCAATAGATACTTGGTAACAACCTCAAGAAATATATATATCAAAATCCTTCATCAAATCCCATAATAGATCTTAGATTCATAGCTCAAAAACGTAGTAAAACAGTCACAATTTCATAAACTCCAACATAGTGTGTAGTAAATTTTATAATTAATAAGACCCATGAGTAAATCAACTTTGAATAATGTAATTTTTGAGCAAAGAAAGATTGGGAATCATGGGTGAAAGGAGCCCATGCAAGAAAGCCACAGATTTTAGCTTTGGTTATGAAGTTGATGAAGATTGGAGACTTGAAGCTTGAGAGGAAATCCTTAGATCTGGAGAGGGTTTTGAGACTTGAATTTAGTGTAAAATATTTGGCTAAGTGTTTTAATGACTATTGGGGAATATTTAGAATGATATGAGGTTGAAAAATGGCTAAGCATAGGTATTTTCACACATGGGAACACTTAGGTCCAAGACCCAAAAGTCTTGGACCGAACTAACAAAACTAGACAGGAATTATACTGAGGCGCATCGCACCTATAACACGCTAACCTCACCGAAAATTGACACTTTGAAATTTGAAATTGTTAATCGCTTACTCTAAAATTGTGGTTTGACTCTTTTCACCTAAATTCGACCTTCTGAACAAGAAAAGGAAGTCGGAATTTTGAAATATCACATGGATTTTGAGATATATGGAAATTATGATTTTGGACACTTTCGAGGCACATTTTTGGGTATTTTTTTGGTGTTGTTACAATATCTTCCCTTGGAAAAATTCATCCCCGAATGTCAAACAAAACATATGTGAGAAGAGTAATCATGAACAAATCAACCCCAATGAGAATGCAATAATACATTTAAAACACCATTTTTAAAACATTGACATAAGTGTCAAGAATCATCATAAACTTGTCAACATAAACATGGATGCATGCAAATGACATAGGGGCTGAAAAATAAGGCTTGGAATTATGAAAGAACTTGGTACGTCATCATAGGCATGAATAGAAATGAAAGAGATATGGATAATGTTTCTCCATGCCCACTCCCCGAGAGATACTTTCGACTAGTCGAACCTTCGAAAGAGCCTTAACGAACACCACATCCTTATAAATCAACTTCTTCTACCCTTCTATCCAATGCCTCCACCGAGACATATTTCTAAGTCAACTTATCCTCCACAACCTCAAGTAGCTCTATAGCACTAGAGTTGTCAACATATCCCCTTAACCTAGAAGCATGAAGAATCGAGCACACCATCACTATATCCCTAGCCAACTCTCGTTCATATGCAACCTTACCAATCTTCGTCTACAATCTATAAGGACTCAAGACCAAAACTCATTTGTCAACCTTAACCATACCTAGTCCACTTGGTACCATAAACCACCATCTCCCCCTTGGGAGACAACCTCCATTAACTATCCTTCACCAAGACCTCCAACTCCAGCTAGATGAAAATCAAAGCCTTATTTAATTAGACCCCTTTAAGCATAGAAGATTCAGAATCATCAAAGCCACAACACCACTACTCTCAACCTCACTCAACCTAGTCAACTAGTGAACTCCTCCAACTGCCTTCTTGCCACCCAAAGGTCTCCACTTTCCATAATTAACAAGCAACCTCACCTCCTCTAAATTCATAACATTACCCGCACTTGATTCACAAGGTCTTCCTCACTTCTGAAAATAATTAGCATATCATCAACAAGGACCACCACAAATGTAACAAGGTAAGGATTAAAGACCCTATTCATGAGACCTGTAGACATGACCGGTGCATAAGTCAACCAAAAAAGACCATCCTAAATTCAACATACTGGAAATGACATTCAATAGCTCATTGGTCACCAAAACCAACTCAATAGAGATAACTTAGGCTCAACACCCCTAACTTTTACAAGATGATAATACAATCCCTTGGAGGTCTATTGTACCCTAAAACAAGAGTCAAACTTACCCCCTTCACTGCCACTCAAAGTCGGGTGATTAGAGAATTGGAATCTAGCTCTATGGGCCCTACCATCAATGGAGACAGAACATGCATGCAATCAATCCATCCCAAGTATAATCATCAAAATCCACCTCATTTAATCTAACAAAAACCATAAGTCAAGATCTAAATGCAACATGACCGCGAAGCAATTTCCATAGACCTTTCTAGCAATAATAGACTCACTAATAGGATATACACCAAAAGTCCACATAAATATCCAGAGCACTCATGAAGCCTACTAGCAAGAAAAAAGGACATACCGATAGCAACATCGGGTGCCTTATCCACCCTTTGCCTCCTTTGAAGAGCATAGAAGCGATTATGTCTTAGAGCACCTCCTTGATCAATATACGCACCTCGGTCCTCTTGATTCACCTGACCACCTTAACCTTGAGGATGGCCCTTTTTTCCCTAGTTTCGAACATAAGGGCAATCAATAAGATTGTAACCTTCTTTCACATACCTGTAACATGCTCTTGCGTGATGATGCTTTTCACATTGTGGGAATTTTGGAAAACTCATTCCAGTATCACCTCCTTGGAACCTTGGTCTATCCATCCCTTCCATAGCAAGCCTCTTGTTTGGAGAACTAGAAGACCTTTGGCCTTGAAACTTGATACCTTGTTAGAACTAGTCATCCTCAAACTGAGCCTTCTTAGACTCTTCATTCCTATTCTTCCTAAGGTTTTCATCCTCAAGTTGTTTAGAAGAAATTATAAGGCGGGATAAAACCATATCATTAATCAACATAGCGAACCAGCATTCTTCATTCACCAAGTCAGAGACACCCATCACGACCTGGTTCATCCTAGCCCTTAGGTCGGCAACCAAGTGAGGAGGATACTTGGAGAGTTGGTTGAACTTGAGGGCATACTCCCTCACACACTCATTGACCCTTGTCTCAAATTCATGAATTCTACCAATTTGGCTTCCCTAAGCTCAAAAGGAAAGAGCCAATTATGAAAGGTTGCTTGGACTCTTCCCATAGAACCACATTGTTGACTTCTTTCTACTCCCTTCATTGATTATACCATGTTTGTGTTACCCCTTTGAGTTGGTAGGGCACTAAATCTGTCGTACCTTTCGATCTAACTCCATGATGGCTAATACCTTATAAATCTCATCAATAAACTCTTGTGGCTCTTCATCCACCTTTGACCCATAGAACTCTAGTGGGCTCATCCTCATGAAGTCTATCACCGGAGAAGCCAATGTAGGAGCATAAGGGGTTTGGGCCCTTTGATTGGCTTAGTTAGACACAACTTGTGCAAGCAAAGTGAGAGCCTCCCGAAACTCTACATTGACTAGTTGTACCTCGGGAGCATGGGATCTTCTCACTATTGTGTTAGGCATGATCAACTAGCATGGAAAAGAACAAATATTTGGGGGAAAAACTTCCTTCAACTCAATAGCACGACTTAGAACATAAAGAAGGGAAATAACTCCTAAAACATATCATGGCCTCCTACTCATAGTTATAGGGCAAACTTTACCATGAATAAGACTTTAATCGATGCAGTATGTTGAACTTCGAGGATCTAATAGCCTAATGCTATGATACCATCTTCGTCATGACCCAAGCTTAGGGCCTAGATGTGATCGGCGAATAGAGAACTAGAAGGAACTCCAAACAAGCCTAATAGCATATCATTGCACATCTTTAGTCACAGAAGCAATTAAAATAACAATAAGTGATAAGCATAAAAAAGGAGAAACGGGACTAAGGATAACCCTCCTTGTCACAGACATCAAGAAACAAGAGAGCCAAGACTCATAGCATAGATACATAACGTGTCCAACAACACCTCTAAACATAGATACTTAGTTGGGACTAGGACAATCAACCAGGCTCACCCTCTTATTAAAGGTATACATAAAAGAAAGGTAGTTTCAATACATAGCAATAGATCATAAGTAACATCCCCCAAATGGAGGACTCATCAACAAGCTTGAGTGAAACTATACTAGCCACGAGGTTAAAGATGCTCAAGCGGGGCTCTGGTTCCTACATGGTGACATCATGTAGCAATAGATTATGCATTAGTACATTGGAATATACTAAGTATGTATGATGCAATGCAGTAATAGATAGGCAATATAATCAAGATGCATAATCATGAGCAATAGATAGCATAATAGCGATATAGCATGTATGAACAATGCTTGTAGTTAAACATGCTTGAAAATAGCCATACTTACATGGCTCATTTAACATAATAAGGTGACATACTTAGATCATCCAAATACCTTATATAGAAGGGTGAGGAATGTACCATAGGTCATAACCCCTTCTAGTAGGTAATGGATAGTACACGAGGGTAAAGATCTAGCATAGTTCATAACCCCTACATATAAATAATGGATATTGAGTAGCACATGAGGGTAGGGAGGTAACATAGGTCATAACCACTAGATGTGTGCATATGAGGGTGAGGCATTCCACAAAGTTTATAACCCCTTCATATGAGTACAGTACATAACACCAAATCATATTTGAGGGTAAGGAGTACAACATAGTTCATAACTCCTACATGTAGAAATGAGTAAGTGAATAGCACATGAGGGTAAAGGTAGCATAGATCATAACCCCTAAATGTGTGTATCTTGCATAACCTCAACCATAAACGAGGGTAAGGAGTGAAACATAGTTCATAACCCCTATATATGGATATTAGTAAGTGAATAGCATTGATTCGTACTGACGGTAAGGTGTAAAACATAGTTCATAACCCTTACATATAGGAATTGGCCTTGCACTAGAGGATAAATCATATAGCATAGTTCATAACCCCTCCTCCTAGACTTCACAATTGACAATAGCATAAACCTTAGCATAAGAACCCAACAACTCATCAACAATTTCCAAGAACATAACAACATGAGAGCCTAACAATTCAAACATAAGAATAGATCATCATCAAACATTGCCCTTGTATTAACATAAAAAGGCTCACAAGAGTAATAATTTTTGCAAAAGGGCTTAGCTTTATACTACAATACCATAGGTGCTTTACATGTTTTAAATACATATGCATTCATTTCTTTCATTATCATATAGTCATTCAACTTAGAAGACATGTATTGAACCTTTAATTCCTCAAGAACCCTAAACCGGATATTTTATCAAACACTTAGTGGGTGTTATAGTGCTTCTGTAAAACCATGCAATTCAAGAGTGAAACCATGCTATAGAATCTAATGTAAAGCCATCAATAGATACATAGTAACATATCCTCAAGCAATATACATCAAAACCCTTCATCAAATCCCACAATAGATCTTAGATTCATAGCCCAAGACATAGTAAAACAATCACAATTCCTTAAACCCCAAACATAGTGTGCAGCGAATTTCATAATAAATAAGATACATGAGTAAATTAACTTTAAATCATGCAATTTTAAGCAAAGGAAGCTTGGGCATCACAGGTGAAAGCAACTCATAAAAGAAACCCAAATAGCTTAGGTTTGGAGATAAACTTAATGAAGATTGGAGATGGAGACTTGAAACTTGAGATGAAACCCTTAGATCCAGAGAGGGTTTTGAGACTTGAAGTTAGGAGTAAGATATCAGGCTAAGTGTTTTAATGAGTATTGGGAATGTTTAGAATGATATGAGGGTGAAAAACGGCTAAATATAGGTATTTTCAAGCATGGGAACACTTAGGTCCAAGACCCAAAAGTCTTAAACCAAACTAACAAAACTAGATAGGAATTTCACTGAGGCATGTCATGCCTGTAATGCACTAACCTCTGGAAATTGACACTTTGAAATTTGAAATTGTGAATCGCTCTTTCAAAAATTGGGGTTAGACCTTTTTCTCCCTAAATTTGACCCTCTAAACAAGAACATGAAGTTGATTTTTTAAAATAATGCATGAATTTTGAGATATATGGAAATTACGATACCAAACAATTTCGAGGTACATTTTCGGGCATTTTTTGGGGTTGTTACATAAATGGAATGTAGAAAGTTAGTTAAATTTTAATATGATTCGTAAATATTTTAAATTATTAATTATTATAAAATATAGCATTTTTTAAATCTTCAAATAGCATATGTTACTCCTGTTGTCCCAATTTATGTGGCACTGATAAAATTTCAAAAGTCAAAATTTTTTAATGTCTTTTAACTTTTTTATTTATTGTTATCTATATTATGTTTACGTTATTTTTACAAAAGTATGTTATTCATCTATACTTATTTATTCGACACTTATTCGAGTGTTAATTGAACTTTTTGTATGTCATATTCGCTCCTGCCTCACTCTTCACTCTTTGCTATTTCTCCAGCAACTGTCTTTTCCAGATGATTGTCTTTTTTTTGGTGAAATTTTGATTTCCTTGAGACTTTCCTTTTTTGCTACAATTTCTTTTTCCATATACGGTGAGGAAATCAAATTTTGATGTTAGGGGTTAAGATATATTAGTTTTTTCATCAGATTTGTCCTTGTTTTCTTGAGATTTTCCTACCTCTCCTCTTTCCTCTCCCGTGAAAGAACAGAAGAGTTTTCTGACTATAGTGTTTTTGAGTATGCTTTTTTGGCTGACATTTAGTTCAAATGTAGAAGTAAGCTTCTCTGATGGTGTCAATATAGTTTTCGGATGAGATTTTCAATGAAGATTTCTTTTCTTTACTAGTTTCTTTTGGTTTGAAGACAGAAGCTCTCATCTCTAGCGACGTGATATTCCAGATTCTGGCGAGAATCTTTCACGACACAATTTTCCAGTGAGGTAATTCAACAAAGATATTTCTTTCTAGCATTTTCCAAAGACATTTAATAATTTTCAGGTGATATCTTTCTATTTACTATTTAATCAATTATACCTTCTAGTTCATACCTTATATTTTCAGCTTTCTACATATTGTGTCTTGGATTTCTGCTTGTTCTGTTGCCCTTCACCTTACATATTTTTAGATTTATCATGTGGTTCCATATTTATGCGATGAAACTCTATGTCATTTTCATAGTTTTGTGTTGTTTATGCTATTTTGAGCTTTCGTATAGTGACCTCGGACATAATATGACCTGTTGGGACTGTTGGAACGACTTTTGGGTGTTTTGGTTGTGAATTGTGCAAGTTCGCTGTTTAAGGAGCTAAAGCTGCTAAAATGATTTTTCTCTCAAAACCCTAGTGAACATCCTTAAAATGGGATTCTGATGGTTCTGTTAGTTTTGGAATAGCTGATTTGTGCTAAGAGGATGGCTGGTTCGAGAATGGAGGTTTTTGGTGCGATTTTGAGCCAAAAGTTGCAAAAAGTGTTCCACCAGAAGCTAAAAAGGGTAGTTCAGCTCTGAAATGACAAAAATAGTCTGAGATGAGCTTTCACCAGTTGTCGGGGTCATCCTGTTGCATTTTGACCCCCCTTAGTTCTTCAAACTTAAATTTATCATAAGGAAATGGGGTACTTCTTTTTTCATAGAATGCTTCATTCGGAATTTCGACTGCACCATTGGATTAAAATCAATGTGTTTACACTATTTGTTTTCATAAAACGGATATTGGAAGCCTAAGAATGGTCTGGAGAAGTTTTGAGCATTGCTGGTGCAACACCAGAGAATGTACTCTTCACCTTTGTGGAGATTTTTCAGTGATTGCGGAAGGCAAGGAGGACAGGACTCTACATTTGCAGGGACATGTTTGCATTTGTGGAGGGTAGCCATCCCCAAGCTCCGTTTGCAGAGAAGAAATATGGTCTATGTAAAGTCTTTTAGCTTATGTGAACCAGCCATTTCTAAAAATTTCCATGGCCAAAATTGAGTTCTACAAGTCTGCTTTTAGTGATCCAAAGGTCCATTTGACTCAAATTTGTGCGAGAATGTTGTGGCAAAGTCGAATATAGAAATTGATGCATGTTTTGGGGTAAATTCCCCATTTTTTCGGCTATTCTTTTTCAGATTTGGTGAAAACTTTATATCTTTATTTTGTTTCCAAATCTTGATTAAATTGGACAAAATTTAGCCTAAAGTATTCTAAGTTCTGAGAAATGCTGGGTTAGCTAGATGCTAGCTATAATTGTCTGGTTTTTGATAATTTAGGCTGACAAGGTTATAGAAGAGGAGTTTTCCCGATAGAACTTTTAACTCCATTTTTGGATGTTTTCTCGATTTTCTAGGGCCCATGTTGGGCCAAATTCTTGGCAGTAGGTTTGGGGACGTCGTGGCGGTTATTTTTAGATTTTTTTTGGATTTTTGGGTGTGAGGCCCACTTTTTTCATTTTTGACCCTTTTTGCCCAATTGCGCTCGTTTCTTGAGATAATATAGCAAAACAAATTATTTTAACATCATGACTTATATTTTAATAGCTGAGTAGCTTTGGGACATTGTCAGGAAGGGAAAAGCATGACTGGACTGACTCAAATTTGAGGCAACATTCTCTAGGTAGGCTAGGCTTTCCCTAAACCTTAGATTGAGTGAAGTGACATGCATGTTGAGCCTAAAATATGTAAAATGCTAGTACCTTTTAATATTCATAGTGTTGTGACTGTGGAATTATAATTTGCATGGTTGAATGTGAATATTATATCTTGATGTATGTATGTATATATATTGGTACTACTGGGCTATAGGGAGGAGGCCTTGTAAGGGTCGTATATGAGTCGATGCTGTAGATAGGTACGTATTCTGATATGAATAATAACTATGGGTGTATGTTGTTTGATATTGATATGACATGATGATTGGGAGTCTACTCATTGATTTTTGCCACATTATGACTTGATTTAAGGCATAATATGATCTTGTTAAGCCTATCCGTTATGGACACTTGCGATATCCCTATTATTATCCCATTTTACTTCTATTTATTAGTAGTGAGCTAGATTATAGCATGGTTCCCTATTGGGCCTGGTTCTACCCTATTCTATTGAGGTTTATATTCTTGCATACTATCATGAGTTGTTGGATTCGTATTCTGGTTACATGAGATTGAGGGTGGAGGTTAGTGTTGTTGTGGGATACCAGTTGAGAGCGTCATTGCCTATATTGACTTTTGGCACAACATGACCTTGGAATTCCAGATTCGAGTATATATACTGGTTGAGTGAAAGACTATTGACATCTCATGCCAAAAGACACTCCCCGTCACCATTAAGCACTAGTGGTAATGTCTGTAAAGTCCTGGTCGTGGGTGATGCTCCCTGTGGACTTGTGTCACGATGACCGTGACTGTGATGCCAGGTGGTAGATACAAATTTTGAGGATTGAGTATTGTCCGAGTTTTGGGTCGAGGACCCTATGATAGATATTCTATGGGGCTGGGCCATGTGATTAATACTCTAATGATGACACATAATTATTTATATCAGGAGGATTCTTACTCCACTTGGGATACATCCCACCGTTATATTTATAGTCAGACCACTTGGCTCTGGCTCACTGCCCGACTTGACAACAAGTCAGAATACCTTGGGTTTAGAGTCCTTAGGTGATATTAGGGGTTCGAGTCCCTATGTGACACTATTTCTGATGGATCGAGGACTCGATTACTATTGTGATGTAGGGGGTCGGGGGCCCAATTATTTACCCATGGATCCACTCACCTTATCACTCCCTAGGTGTGTGTGGGTGTACTTTCTGAGCTTATAGGGGATTAGGTGGCACTCAGGCTTAGACACTAGGGGCTTACACCCACGTGCAACTAGACCTTGACCTTATGATATGGGAAGCTAGGCTCTATGATGATTTTTTAGGGGTTTCAGTGGGTTCTGTTAGTTATTTTGTGTGTAGGTGTACCTCGCGGGCTTATGGGGGTCCGGGTGGCATACAGACATAGATCATAGGGCCTTGCACCCATGTACATTTCTATGTTTCTATTTCATTGACAGTTATGAGATGGGTTCAGCTAGAATTAACAGATGGTGTGTTTTGATGTTGCCCAAGTTACACCTCTTTTTAGAGGATAAAGCAGTCACTATTAAGAAATAGAACCTAACAAAAGTTAGGGTCGAACCCGCAGGGAATACATAGACTTAAGAAAATTTAATGATCAAAATTCGAGTAGTTTACTAACTTACTTCCCCAAGGGGGGTGCAATAATGAAAAGACCCTAAAAAGTGCCCAACAATGTGCCTCAAAAGTGTTTGGAATCGTAATTTCCATATATCTCAAAATCTATGCGCAATATCAAAAATCTGACTTCATATTCTTGATCAGGGGGTCGAACTGAGTGGAAAATGGGTCTAACCCCCAATTTAAGAGCAACTGTATCAAAATTTGGAAATAGCAAAATGTGATTTCTAGAGAGGTTTTCGCTCCCATGGCGCGACACGCCAAGGGCGTACCGTAGTGTTAAATTTTTTGCCAGTTTTCTATCTCGATTCAAGACTTTGTTTTCTTGGCCCTAAGTGTTTCCATGAGTGAAAATACCTATAATTATCCATATTTCACCTTCATATCATTCAAAATATTTTTCAATACTCATTCAGACACTTAGCCAAATATTTTACTCCTAAACTCAAGTCTCAAAACTCATCCGGATTTCAAGGTTCTCATGCAAGCTTCAAGTCTCCATCTTCAATCTTCATGAAGTTAATCTCCAAACCTAAGGTATGTGAGTTTCTTTCCTAGGTTTCATTCACCCATGATGCCCAAGCTTCCTTTTCTTAAAAATTACAAGATTTAAAGATGATTTACTCGTGAGTCTTATTTATCATAAAATTCACTGCACACTATGTTGTGATTTATGAACTTGTAACTATTTTACTATGTTTTAGGCTATGAATCTAAGATCTACTATAAGATTTGATGAAGGGTTTTCATGTATATAGCTTGAGGGTGTTACCAAGTATCTATTGATGATTTTACAGTTGATTTTCTTGCATTATAACACTCTTGAATTCCATGGTTTTACACTAGCACTACACACCTGCCATGTGTTTGATAAAATGTCTAGTCATAGATTCTTGAGGAATTGAAGGTCCAATGCATGTCTTATGAGTTGAATGACTTTATAATGATGAAAGAAAGGTTTATATGTGATGATTATATGATGATGAAAGGCATGTATATATATGGTGATGAAAGAAATATATGTATATGATATTATTGCTATAGTGTTTGGGATGACCAAGCCTCACTCTGGAGGTTATAGGCCCGGGTAACTTTGTTGAGAGATTTGTACCTCGATCGCGTTGCTCGAGAGGTGGCTGGCCCATGCAAACTTGTTAGGGGTTTGTACCCATCAACCTTGTTGGGGGGATTGTACTCCATCGACCTACTTAGGGGGTTTATACTCCATGAACCTCTTGAAGGGGTTTGTACCTCATATGCCTCTCCTAGGAGGTGGTTGACCTTGGATTTCACTAAGAATGGTCACTTCATACATATGTATTTTTTTCTATATAAGTATGATTTTACTTCAAGTATCATTCGTACATGCCATATTGTTATATGTTTAGTCATTGTCTATGATATGCATTTTGGTTATGGTACTTATCACTTGTTGCATTGCATGCTACATACTTAGACATTCGACCGTACTAACACATACTCTATGCCTAAATGATGTCACCATGTTGGAACCAAAGCCCCAGTTGAGCATCTTCATCTACATGGTTGGTAGGCTTCCACTCAAGCTTGTTAGTGCGTCCTCCATTTTGGGGACGTTGCTTATGATCTCTTACTAAATTCTAGAATTACCTTTCTTTTATGTAAATGTTGACTACGAAGGTGAGCCAGGTTGCTTGTCTTGGCCCCTGGTCTTATCTATATATTAGAGGTGTTGTTGGACATATTATATAAAAGGTTGTGAGCATTTACTCTCTCTTGACTCTTGTTGTTATGATATGAATGATGTCCCTTAGCCCCAATTATCCCTATTATCTACTCTTTGTTGCTATTTTATTGCTTTCATGACTAAGGATGTGCAATGATGTTCTAAGAAGCTTGCTCGTAGTCCCTTCAGGTTTCCCTTGCATTGTGTCATGTCTAGGCCCTAAGCTTGGGTCATGACAAATAATCAATGGAAAATAAAATTAAACTAACACAAGAGAGAAATCAATATGGAGAGAAACTAGGGTATTGTGTTTCTCATGATTCCCCAACTCATTATCATAGTATAACCTAATTCTTTTTTAATGTGTAGCATGCAGAATGGTAAGTTCTGTTCACCAAGCCGTTTGGTCAAAGGTGAAAGGTAAATTTCATTGTGACTTAGCCCATCTCTATAGTGTGCATTACTAACCCTTACCTATTAGTCCCAGTACAACCTATCCTTGGCCAGTTTGGTTGATTAGACGAGAACATATTAATAAAATCCTGCTAACTAATCTCTTTTCCTATCATTACTACCTTGGTCAAGTCAGTAACACTAGGTGGGTTCTAATGTTGTCCGCTACTAGAAAACATGAAAAAACAAAGAGAATTAATTAATACATGCATACACACCTTCCAAGAATTATGAATTATTCGGTTTTACTTTATTAGTTCTTCATCGTTCCCACAACCCTAGTCGTGGATTACCTACTCATGCTTTTTGTAGATGCAAGAACTATGGATTGAGGAAACATAATTGAACACTTACATAATAGAATTAAGAATAAGAAAACACAACTTTAGCAAGAAGCACAAGCTTAAATATGATATTCAAATGCAAGTGCTCTCAAAGACTCTCCAATGTGATTTCACAATTTTTCTTCTATAATTATTGAGCTCTTTGAGTATGCATGTTTTACCAATGATTAACAAAATCCTTTTTTGGAATATCAGGTCAGTCAAGAATCAAAAAGCCTTTGAGAGACTGATTGACCTTCATCAAAGACATCAATATTCTTTTAATAGCCTCATGGAGCCATTTTAAGTGGCCTCAAATATTGATCACTATGCAAGAAAACTGGGGTTCACTAATGTTTACTGAAATTCTAGTTCTAAGGTGTGGCTATTTTTTTAGAGGACTAGAATGTGGTGGACCTAGGGACTCTGGTCAACATGTCAATACCACTTTTTCTTACAATTAAAATTTTTTAAAAATAACCAACATTTATGCTAGATGTTGTGCACTAGAGAGATTGGACACTTGCGATATCCCTATTATTATCCCATTTTACTTCTATTTATTAGTAGTGAGCTAGATTATAGCATGGTTCCCTATTGGGCCTGGTTCTACCCTATTCTATTGAGGTTTATATTCTTGCATACTATCATGAGTTGTTGGATTCGTATTCTGGTTACATGAGATTGAGGGTGGAGGTTAGTGTTGTTGTGGGATACCAGTTGAGAGCGTCATTGCCTATATTGACTTTTGGCACAACATGACCTTGGAATTCCAGATTCGAGTATATATACTGGTTGAGTGAAAGACTATTGACATCTCATGCCAAAAGACACTCCCCGTCACCATTAAGCACTAGTGGTAATGTCTGTAAAGTCCTGGTCGTGGGTGATGCTCCCTGTGGACTTGTGTCACGATGACCGTGACTGTGATGCCAGGTGGTAGATACAAATTTTGAGGATTGAGTATTGTCCGAGTTTTGGGTCGAGGACCCTATGATAGATATTCTATGGGGCTGGGCCATGTGATTAATACTCTAATGATGACACATAATTATTTATATCAGGAGGATTCTTACTCCACTTGGGATACATCCCACCGTTATATTTATAGTCAGACCACTTGGCTCTGGCTCACTGCCCGACTTGACAACAAGTCAGAATACCTTGGGTTTAGAGTCCTTAGGTGATATTAGGGGTTCGAGTCCCTATGTGACACTATTTCTGATGGATCGAGGACTCGATTACTATTGTGATGTAGGGGGTCGGGGGCCCAATTATTTACCCATGGATCCACTCACCTTATCACTCCCTAGGTGTGTGTGGGTGTACTTTCTGAGCTTATAGGGGATTAGGTGGCACTCAGGCTTAGACACTAGGGGCTTACACCCACGTGCAACTAGACCTTGACCTTATGATATGGGAAGCTAGGCTCTATGATGATTTTTTAGGGGTTTCAGTGGGTTCTGTTAGTTATTTTGTGTGTAGGTGTACCTCGCGGGCTTATGGGGGTCCGGGTGGCATACAGACATAGATCATAGGGCCTTGCACCCATGTACATTTCTATGTTTCTATTTCATTGACAGTTATGAGATGGGTTCAGCTAGAATTAACAGATGGTGTGTTTTGATGTTGCCCAAGTTACACCTCTTTTTAGAGGATAAAGCAGTCACTATTAAGAAATAGAACCTAACAAAAGTTAGGGTCGAACCCGCAGGGAATACATAGACTTAAGAAAATTTAATGATCAAAATTCGAGTAGTTTACTAACTTACTTCCCCAAGGGGGGTGCAATAATGAAAAGACCCTAAAAAGTGCCCAACAATGTGCCTCAAAAGTGTTTGGAATCGTAATTTCCATATATCTCAAAATCTATGCGCAATATCAAAAATCTGACTTCATATTCTTGATCAGGGGGTCGAACTGAGTGGAAAATGGGTCTAACCCCCAATTTAAGAGCAACTGTATCAAAATTTGGAAATAGCAAAATGTGATTTCTAGAGAGGTTTTCGCTCCCATGGCGCGACACGCCAAGGGCGTACCGTAGTGTTAAATTTTTTGCCAGTTTTCTATCTCGATTCAAGACTTTGTTTTCTTGGCCCTAAGTGTTTCCATGAGTGAAAATACCTATAATTATCCATATTTCACCTTCATATCATTCAAAATATTTTTCAATACTCATTCAGACACTTAGCCAAATATTTTACTCCTAAACTCAAGTCTCAAAACTCATCCGGATTTCAAGGTTCTCATGCAAGCTTCAAGTCTCCATCTTCAATCTTCATGAAGTTAATCTCCAAACCTAAGGTATGTGAGTTTCTTTCCTAGGTTTCATTCACCCATGATGCCCAAGCTTCCTTTTCTTAAAAATTACAAGATTTAAAGATGATTTACTCGTGAGTCTTATTTATCATAAAATTCACTGCACACTATGTTGTGATTTATGAACTTGTAACTATTTTACTATGTTTTAGGCTATGAATCTAAGATCTACTATAAGATTTGATGAAGGGTTTTCATGTATATAGCTTGAGGGTGTTACCAAGTATCTATTGATGATTTTACAGTTGATTTTCTTGCATTATAACACTCTTGAATTCCATGGTTTTACACTAGCACTACACACCTGCCATGTGTTTGATAAAATGTCTAGTCATAGATTCTTGAGGAATTGAAGGTCCAATGCATGTCTTATGAGTTGAATGACTTTATAATGATGAAAGAAAGGTTTATATGTGATGATTATATGATGATGAAAGGCATGTATATATATGGTGATGAAAGAAATATATGTATATGATATTATTGCTATAGTGTTTGGGATGACCAAGCCTCACTCTGGAGGTTATAGGCCCGGGTAACTTTGTTGAGAGATTTGTACCTCGATCGCGTTGCTCGAGAGGTGGCTGGCCCATGCAAACTTGTTAGGGGTTTGTACCCATCAACCTTGTTGGGGGGATTGTACTCCATCGACCTACTTAGGGGGTTTATACTCCATGAACCTCTTGAAGGGGTTTGTACCTCATATGCCTCTCCTAGGAGGTGGTTGACCTTGGATTTCACTAAGAATGGTCACTTCATACATATGTATTTTTTTCTATATAAGTATGATTTTACTTCAAGTATCATTCGTACATGCCATATTGTTATATGTTTAGTCATTGTCTATGATATGCATTTTGGTTATGGTACTTATCACTTGTTGCATTGCATGCTACATACTTAGACATTCGACCGTACTAACACATACTCTATGCCTAAATGATGTCACCATGTTGGAACCAAAGCCCCAGTTGAGCATCTTCATCTACATGGTTGGTAGGCTTCCACTCAAGCTTGTTAGTGCGTCCTCCATTTTGGGGACGTTGCTTATGATCTCTTACTAAATTCTAGAATTACCTTTCTTTTATGTAAATGTTGACTACGAAGGTGAGCCAGGTTGCTTGTCTTGGCCCCTGGTCTTATCTATATATTAGAGGTGTTGTTGGACATATTATATAAAAGGTTGTGAGCATTTACTCTCTCTTGACTCTTGTTGTTATGATATGAATGATGTCCCTTAGCCCCAATTATCCCTATTATCTACTCTTTGTTGCTATTTTATTGCTTTCATGACTAAGGATGTGCAATGATGTTCTAAGAAGCTTGCTCGTAGTCCCTTCAGGTTTCCCTTGCATTGTGTCATGTCTAGGCCCTAAGCTTGGGTCATGACAAATAATCAATGGAAAATAAAATTAAACTAACACAAGAGAGAAATCAATATGGAGAGAAACTAGGGTATTGTGTTTCTCATGATTCCCCAACTCATTATCATAGTATAACCTAATTCTTTTTTAATGTGTAGCATGCAGAATGGTAAGTTCTGTTCACCAAGCCGTTTGGTCAAAGGTGAAAGGTAAATTTCATTGTGACTTAGCCCATCTCTATAGTGTGCATTACTAACCCTTACCTATTAGTCCCAGTACAACCTATCCTTGGCCAGTTTGGTTGATTAGACGAGAACATATTAATAAAATCCTGCTAACTAATCTCTTTTCCTATCATTACTACCTTGGTCAAGTCAGTAACACTAGGTGGGTTCTAATGTTGTCCGCTACTAGAAAACATGAAAAAACAAAGAGAATTAATTAATACATGCATACACACCTTCCAAGAATTATGAATTATTCGGTTTTACTTTATTAGTTCTTCATCGTTCCCACAACCCTAGTCGTGGATTACCTACTCATGCTTTTTGTAGATGCAAGAACTATGGATTGAGGAAACATAATTGAACACTTACATAATAGAATTAAGAATAAGAAAACACAACTTTAGCAAGAAGCACAAGCTTAAATATGATATTCAAATGCAAGTGCTCTCAAAGACTCTCCAATGTGATTTCACAATTTTTCTTCTATAATTATTGAGCTCTTTGAGTATGCATGTTTTACCAATGATTAACAAAATCCTTTTTTGGAATATCAGGTCAGTCAAGAATCAAAAAGCCTTTGAGAGACTGATTGACCTTCATCAAAGACATCAATATTCTTTTAATAGCCTCATGGAGCCATTTTAAGTGGCCTCAAATATTGATCACTATGCAAGAAAACTGGGGTTCACTAATGTTTACTGAAATTCTAGTTCTAAGGTGTGGCTATTTTTTTAGAGGACTAGAATGTGGTGGACCTAGGGACTCTGGTCAACATGTCAATACCACTTTTTCTTACAATTAAAATTTTTTAAAAATAACCAACATTTATGCTAGATGTTGTGCACTAGAGAGATTGGAACTTTAGGATTCCCTTCAGAACATTGCATACTCCACCAGTGTCCCCTAGGTCATTGGGGGTGACTTCAATGTCATACTTACTAAGGAGGAAAAATGGGAGGACTACTACATTTCAATTCAATGGCGGCCTAGGATTTTGCTAACTGTAGTAACCCAAGGAAGTCAATTTACATGGTGGAATGGAAGGATTGAGGAAAATTGCATTTTTGTGAGATTGGACAGAGTTTCAATGAATCAAGAGTTCCTGGATATCTTCTCCTCTTCAAGTGTCCATCACCTCATTCGATAGGCCTCTAACCTCGCCCCCTTCATGTTATGTGCAACTCTCAAGAAGAGGTGCATATAAAACCCTTCAGATTCCTAAATTTTTGGATTAACCACTAATATCGCCCAAGTTATGCCTCCTTTTTAGAGGATAAAGCGGTCGTTGTCAGGAAATAGAATCTAACCAAGGTTAGGGGCGAACCCACAAGGAATACATAGACTCAAGACAAATTCACCAATATGCAACCTAAGTAGTTAATTGCTTAATTCCCAAGAGTGGAGGGTTTGAAATAATCAATAAGAAAGTAAACTAAACTAACTATCACGAGAGAAAAGCAATGATAGAGAGCAACTAGGGTATTGTGTTCCCCATGATTCCCTAACTCAGTATCACCAAATAACCTAATTCATGTCTAGTGTGTAGCATGCAGGGTGGTAAATGAAGTTCACCAAGCCCTTTGGTCAAAGATGAGATGAGAATTTCAATTTGCGACTTGGCCCATCTCCATAGTGTGCATTACTAACCATTACCTGTAAGTCCTAGTACAACCTCCCCTTGGCCTAGTTTGATTGATCAGACAAGAACATATCAATTGAATATTGTTAATTAATATATCTTCCTATTTATTACTACCTTGGTCCGGTCAGTAACACTAGGAGGGTTCTAATGTTGGCCATCATAAGAAAACATGTAAACGAAGAGAGTTAATAAATACATACATATACACCTTCCAAGAATTATAAATTATTTGATTTTACTTTCTTAGTTCTTCATGGTTCCAACAACCCTAGTTGTGGACTTAACTACTCATGCTATGTGTATATGAAGAAATTATGAATTGATAAAACGTAATTAATCACTTGCAAAATTAAATTAAGCTCAAGCAAATCCAAAGTCAACGGGAATCACAAGCTTGAAGATTGAATTGAAGCACAAGTGTTCTCAAAGACTCTCTCACAAAATTTGCTCTGCAAGTATTGAGTTCTCTGAGTATCAATCCTAAAACTACTAAAAAGTGGTGTCTCTCTCTAAATAATGACCTAAAAAACCTATTTATAGTAATTACAAATAAATCCTTAACAAATAAAGAAAATTGGTCGGCAAACTCCACGAAAACACTCTACGACTCGTAGTGTCTTCTACTGCTCGTAGTGGCGGTCGCATAATCAACTACTGGAATTTGGGACTTCTTTTCAATAACAACCCTTTACAACTCATAAAGTAATTTATGACCCATAAAGGTGGTTTCGTTTGATGAATTTCCTGCAAGTCCACTTTTCTAATCCTTAGGGCATGAAAGGTAGTCTACAACTCATATCTTTCTCCATGACTCATATGCATGTCTCGTAGACTTTAACTTCAACAATTTTTCCCTCATTGGAATTTCTCATGAAACACTTTTACAACTCATAATGCTCTACGACTCATATAAGGTCTCATATAACAACAAAAACTAGACTCTTCTGCAATTTTTCCCAAAATCATGGCTAACGTGTAATCCTACAAATCTAAAAACAAAAGCACATAAGCCTATAAATATCGCATTGAGAACACATAAAATCCTATATTTTAAGCATTAAAAGTGTTGTATTTTGGCAACATATCAACCAGAACAAGTTCAATAATGTAGTAGATGATAACGGGAATGTGGACTTCCTTCGAGACCCCTTTTCTATGTTTCATGATAAGATGAAGAAGGTCAAGGTTGTCCTTTCCCACTGGAGAAAACAGGCCTTTGGTAACAACTTTCAAAGAGTGGCTAATCTGGAAGTGGAAGTCAAGGTTATGGAAATACAATTTGAAATCAACCCGAGTAGGGAAAATGGATAGAGGCTAAATAGGATCAATGTTGAACTCAAAAAGTTTTGGCATCTGGAAGAGGAATTTTAGAGGCAAAAGTGTAGGATAATCTGGTTCAGAAATACTAATAAGAACACCAAATTCTTCCATTCCTATGTCAATGAGAGAATGGGGAAATTAAGGATTATTGAAATCACTTCTCTGGATGGTGACAACATTACTACAGAGCAAAACATAGGGGATGAGGCATTGATGGTTTCCCTGGATCTTTCTATCAGCGGTGTTGGGATATTATTGAAGATGACATCTGTGGAATGGTAAGAGCTTTTTTCTATGGGGCCCAACTGTCCAAATTTATTAACCACACAAATCTAACCTTAATCACCAAAAAGGACAGAGTAGAGAAGCTTGATGACCTCAGACCAATCAGTCTATGTAACTTTATCAGTAAGGTCTTTTCTAGACTTAGCCGGATAAAATGTCCCCTATGATCCCCAAGATCATCTCCATGAACCAATCTGGTTTGTCAAGGTAAGGAACATTGCTAAAAAATGTCCTCATTGCTTAGGAAATCATTAGACACATTGTGAAATGCCCCAAAAACGCCCCAAGAATGTGCTTCAGAAATGCCTATAATCTTAATTTCCATATATCGCAAAATCTGTGCATGATATCAAGAATATGAATTCATATTCGTGATTGGGGGCAAAATTTAGTGGAGAATGGATATAACCTCAATTTTAGAGGATTGGTAGTGAAAAATAATTTTTCTAAAAATTTGATTTCCAATGGTGATCTACGCCCTGGACACGATGCGCCAGGGGCGCAGATCAGTGTTAATTTTTCCCTAAAAATTTGGTTCAACTCAAGGGCCTTGGGGTCATAGTCCCATGCCCACTTATGCATAAAAAACCTATACTTAGCCATTTTCAACTCTATATCATCAAGACCCTCTCAAAACCCTCTCTAACACTTAACCAAATATTTCAACCAAATTTAAGTGTCCCAAGATTAATCCCTGATCTCAAGAACTCTATTCAAGCTTCAAGTCTCTTTCAAGACTACATTAGAAAAACCCAAGTTTGAGGTATGTGGTTTCAAACATTGGGTCCTTTCACCTATGGTGCCCAACCTTTCTTTTTATGAAATTGCATGTTTTCAAGTTGGATTATCTATGGGTATCTCTTACTATGATTTTTGACTATAAACCTTGTTTGAATTTTATGTAATGTTGATTGACTATGTATGTTTGACCTAAGAAACTATGATCTATTATGAGACTTGAGATGGATTTTAAGGTATCTTACATGAGGGTTTTACTACGTGTTGGTGGATTGATTTATATTAAGTATCTGATAAAATGTCTTGATAAGGATTCTTGAGTTATTGATGATCTATTGCATGGTTTACAAGTCATGTGACGTTAGGATGATTAAGGGATTATATGTATGCATTGAATTTATGAAAAGTATCTATAGTATTGTAAGTTGACCATACCTTGTTGAGTGATGGCATGCCCAATCACCTTGTTGAGGGGTTGTCAAGTCTCAACTACCTTGTTGAGGGGTATGTACCTCAATCAACTTCCAAGGGAGTGGTATACCTTGGATTCCAAGTAATAACTTTATTGGTCTATGATTATGGTCACTTCCTACACATGTAATCTATATTTGCAACTTATATGATTTACAATTATGTTTTACCTCAAGTATTGATCATGCATGTCATATTGATATTATAGTTATCTCTTGCTTACGATTATGCATTTTGACTATGTTGCCTATGTCTTATTGCATTGCATGCTACATACTTAGTACATTCAAACATTCTAACACATACTCTATGCCTACATGATGTTGTCATGTAGGAATCAGAGGTACTCTCGATCATTCTCCATGTGGCTAGTTTGGCATTCTGATAGATAAGCTTTGGTGAGTCCTAAATCCCGGGGAAACTAGCTATGCTACTCTTGCTATTTGATATGTTTTCATGTTGAACACTTGACTATGAGGGTGAGCCCAGAAAGTGTCTTGGCCCCACTCCGATCTATGTTTAGAGGTGTTGGAATAATTGATGTTCTTATGCTTTGAGGTTTGACTCTTTTATGTTATATAAATATCGAGACTTCCCTTAGAGCTTGTTGGGATTAATTAAAAGCTAGTCAAACTTTCTTTTAAGCTCTTTTTAGCCTATGAAAGTGTTAGATAATTTTCAAAACAGCTTTAGAAAAGTTAAAATTTGCTTAAAATAAATTAAAAGTTAAAAGCAGCACCTCCCAACTTTTTATGTTTTAGCTTAAAAGTTGTTATAATTTGACCAAAAAAATTACCTATTTTCCCTAAATATTTTTTCATATTTTCAAAAATATTTTTAACTAAAGTAACATAACTACCCTCTTCCTTCTCATTATTTTAATTCAAACAACAACCCAGAGCTCTTCTTCCCTTCGAAACCACTGCCTAGCAGTGTTCTTCTCGTTTATTTAAACACTTCTATTTATATCAAACTTTCTAATATTGGAATATGAATGTATGTTTATTCATATATATTGTCTTTCCTTCACTATTTTTTCAATAAATAATTTATGATAGTAAGAGAAATACTTGAATGATAAATAAATACTATTATTCATGAATGTAATTAAAAAATATCTTAAATACTTTATATGAAATAAAAAGCGATGTGCATGCCATTAGAAAGAATAAACATTATTGGTTGGTTAAATGCTAGAAGTTTGTTGAGAGGGCAAGAGAAAATTAGAATAATTGATATATCTTGGCAATTGAATATCTCAATCATGTTTTGATTTCTGTCATGAAAAAAAGACGCGTCTTAATATTTTCACGTGATCTATCCAAATTATATATTTTAAAAATTAAAAATAAATTCTATATATAAAATTTACTTAAATAATAAGTTTATATTGATATTGAATCAAAATATA
The DNA here is from genome assembly GCA_025642045.1 of Solanum sejunctum. NCBI lineage: Eukaryota > Viridiplantae > Streptophyta > Magnoliopsida > Solanales > Solanaceae > Solanum > Solanum sejunctum. Next base: position 32,180 of record JAOTQJ010000938.1, on the reverse strand, counting down.
AATTTATTTTATTTTTTAGACAGAAAAATATTAAAGTAATCAGTTTTTATAATGTTAACAACTTAAAGCGAATTTCAAACAATTTTAATTAAAAAAGTGTTTAACAGCACTTATATGCCAAACACATCAATAACCTTTTTTTAGCTACAACACGTATATCCAAACACATAACTGTTTATTTTTCAAATAAATTTCAGCATTTTAAAAGGTTCTTCTAAAGTACTTTTTAAAAGTTATGTTGTCCAGCTAAGGTAAACAGGTTCTAAGTCCCCTTTCCCTTATTTATATCTCTTGCTTGTTTATTTTGCAAAGAATGAGTGAATGATATGCTAAGAGGCTTGTTTAGGGCCTTTTCGGGTTCTCATTTGCTGTGTCACATCTAGGCCCTAGGCTTGGATCGTGAAAAACTTGGTATCAGAGCAATAGGTTGTTAATGGTCCTCGAAATCTAACACACCGCGTTGATTGGAGTCTTATTCATAGTTGTGAAGTGCACCATAACTATGAGTGAGAGGCTATGAGGCATTTTAGGAAATGCTTCCCTTCTTCATGATCTATGTCATGCTATAGAAGTTAAGGTAAGACTTTTTCCTCTAACGAATGTTCTTTGATGTCCTAAATCATGTCTATTCCAAGAGGAAGACCAAGGAGAGATCATTCACCCGAGGAGCAACTAGCCTCCCACTCCTCAAACTCCTCAAGATGGGGAAGTGGCCCATAAAGAGTTTCGGGATGCTATTACCATGTTGGCTCATGCTATGACCAACCAAATCAACCAAGAGGCCAAAGCTCCTTATACTCCTACTCCGGCCTCAAGGTGGATGATTATCCCAACAATTCATTAATGAGGTGTATAAGGTATTGTCTATTATGGGGGTTAATTCGGAGAAAAAAGCATAGTTGGTGGCCTACCAACTCAAAGGGATGGCTCAAATATGGTTCACTCAATGGAAGATGGAGAAAGGGAATGGTGATGCTATCCCTAGCGAAGAGTTCAAAGTGGCATTTGTCAACTAGTTATTTTCTATTGAGCTAAGGGAGGCGAAGATCATGGAATTTATGAATCTAAAGCAAGGGACTATGAGTGTGAGGGAATATGCCCTCAAATTCAACTAACTCTCCAATATGTCTGTGGTTGCCAGCCAAGGTCAAGGATGAACAAATTTATGTCGGGTGTATCTGACTTGATTAATGAGGAGTGTCCTACCTCCATGTTAATAGGTGATATAGAATTGTCCTGCCTCATGGCATATGCCGAACAACTAGAGGGGGAAAAATTTAGGAAAAGAAGAAGTGGTAAGTCTAAGAAGGCTCGTTTTAAAGGTAGATTCCAAAATTCCAAGGATGGTAAGTTTCATTAATGCCCCAAGTTTCAAGGCCAAGGGTCTTCCAATGCTCCTAATAAAAGGTTTGCTAATGATAACCCTATATGCCAAATATGTGGTAGGAGCCATAATGGCCTAATTTTGAAGCATGCTAATGCTTGCTATGGTTGTGGTGAGGTGTTTCATAAGGTGATTAATTGTCCTGGGGCTCAAAATAATGGTAGAGATGGTCATCCGCAAGGCCAAGGTGCAAATGCGAGTCCAAAAGGAAGAGGAGGCCAAGAAGGGGGTGGTCCACGGCAAAATAGATTCTATGCTCTTCAAAGGAGACAAGAGGTAGATGAGAGGCCTAATGTCATCACAAGTATGCCAAAGATTTTTTATTTTGATATGTATGCATTGATAGACCCAGGTGCTACTCTTTCTGTTATTACTCCTTTTTTTGTGTCTGAAAAACCTTCATGTTAGTCTTGAATTGTTATGTGTGCCTTATGAAGTGTCTACCCCCGTGGATGAGTCCATTGTTGCTAAAAGAGTCTATAGAAATTATCTCATATTCATTTTGCATAAAATCTTGCCTTGAGATTTTATTGAATTAGATATAGTGGATTTTGATGTCATTCTTGGGATGGATTAGTTGCAAGCATATTATTCTTTTATTGATTGTAGAACCTGTAGGGTTAAATACCAATTCCCTAATGAACCTATCCTAGAGTGGGAAAGTCATGATGTGGTGGTCAAGGGTATATTCATTTCTCCCAAAAGTTAATACCTAAGGGTTGTCTCTATTATCTTATGAGGGTTAGGGATATTGAATCCAAATTCCTTCCTATAGAGTCAGTTTCAGTAGTTAATGAGTTTTTTGATTTCTTTCATAATGAGATTCCCAGTGTTCCTTCTAAATGGAAAATAGACTTTGGTATAGACCTTCTTCCTGACACTCAACCCATTTCTATTCCCCCTTACCGCATGGCCCCAGGGGAGTTGAAGGGGCAATTAGGGGATTTGTTGGAGGAAGGTTTTATAAGACCTAGTAAGTGACCTTAGGGTGTACTGGTGTTATTTGTGAATAATAAGGAGGGTTTTGTTAGAATATGTATTGATTACCAGCAACTTAATAGGGTTACCATAAAGAACAAATACCTCTACCAAGGATTGATGACCTTTTTTATCAACTTCAAGTAGATAGTCACTTCTCTAAGATTGATCTTCGGTTCAGGTATCACCAAGTGAAAGTGAGGGAGTATTACATTCCCAATATGGCCTTCTAGACTAGGTATAGCCACTTTGAGTTTATGGTTATGTCCTTCAGGCTAACGAATACACCAACTATATTTATGGATCTTATGAATAAGGTCTTCAAATCCTACCTTGACTTGTTTGTGGTGGTTTTTATTGAAGATATCTTGATTTATTCCCATAGTGAGGAGGAGCATGTGGATCACTTAAAGGTGGTGTTTTAAATCTTGAGAGGGGAGAGGTTTTATGCAAAATATGAAAAATGTGAGTTTTGATTGAAAGAAGTTGCATTTCTAGGGTATGTGTCGGGTGATGGCATTAAGGTGGATCCTAAAAAGATGGAGGTGATTAGAAATTGGCCTAGACCTTTGATTCCATCAAACATTAGACGTTTCTTGGGTTTGGCTGGTTATTATCAGAGATTTGTAAATGAATTTTCTTCTATTGCTTCTCCCACGACTAATTTGACCCATAAGAAGGAAAAATTTGTATAAATCAATTTGTGTGAATGGAGTTTCTAAACATCGAAAGATAAGCTTGTCTCCGCTCCTGTCTTGCCTCTACCTAAAGGTTTGGAAGGATTTGTTTATTGTGATGCCTCAAGAATTGTTTTGGGGGTTTTTTTGATGCAAAGTGGTAAGGTGATAGCATATGCCTCTAGACAACTTAAGGTGCATAAGAAGAATTATCCTACCCATGATCTTGAATTGGTGGTTATGGTATTTGATTTGAAAATTTGGCATCACTATACGTATGGGGTTCATGTGGATGTGTTCACTTAGCATAAGTGTTATGACCCAATCATAGGGCCTAGATGTGACACAGTGAATAGGGAACCCAAAGAGACCCTAAACAAGCCTCTTAACTTATCATTATATATTAAAAGCCATAAGAATAAGAATAGGGGTTACGAGGCTAAGGGGAAAGCTTGCATAACATCATAGTCAAGAAACAAAGAGTCAAAGCTCATATCATGGAAACATAGCATGTCCAACAAACACCTTTACTACATAGATAAGAGCAGGGGCTAAGACAAAGCAACTGTGATCACTCTCATAGTCAAAATAGAACATAAAGAAGAGTGTTTCAATAAGTAATAACAGAAACATAGATAAACGATCCCAAAATGGAGGACTTACTAATAAGCTTGAGTAGTTCCAAATTATCCACGTGGAGGAGGAGGAGGATCAACTTAGGCACCGATTCCTACATGGTGATATCATGTAGGCAAGAGTATGCTTTAGTACATTTGAATGTACTAAGTATGTAGGTTGTAATGCAATAATAAATAGGCATCATAGTCAAAGCGCATAATAATAGGCAATAGATGCCATATAACAATATGGCATGCATGACAAATGCTCAAGTAAACATGCTTAAGTAACTCATGCTCATATAGGTTATCATATGTGTAGAAGAGACCAAGCTATATTTCTGAAGTACAAACCCCTTTCAACCTTACTAACTCATGGATATACAACCTTACATACTCTTCATCCCCATATGTGGTTTTAAGTGGTAGAAAGTGAGGCGATTTCGTCATCCTATCAACCATCACCCAAATAGAATCAAAACCTTTTCTACACATATGATAACCTATATGGGTTAGGTCACCCCACCTATATGTGTAGAATCAAAATCCATGTTAATCACCTCCCATTTCCAAGTAGGAATCTCTATGTCTTGGGTTAGGTCACCCAGCCTTTGATGTTTGGCTTTGACTTGTTGACAGCTATGGCAATCGAAAATAGAAATATCTCTCTTCATGCCTCCCCACCAATACACATTTCTCAAGTCTCTATACATTTTGGTGGAACCGGAGTGGATAGAATAATAAGAATTATGGGTCTCATCAATGATTTTTTTCCCTCAAATCATCAACACAAGGCACATATAACCTACCTTGGTACCTAAGGGGACCATCTCCCCCCTTAGGAGAAAACTTCTACTGTACCCTCTTTCACTAAGGCCTTCAATTCAAGCAAGGAGGAGTCATGATCTTCTTTTGCCATAACCTCATCAACCAAAGAAGACTTAGACCCATCAATAACCACAACACCATCGTTACTAACCTCTTCCAACCTAACCCCCAATATAGCCAATCTATGCACCTCCCTAGCCATTTCCCAATCACCACCATCAACATGAGCTAGGGTACCCATGGACACCCTACTCAAGGCATCTGCCACCCAGATAATAGTGCATACTCATATCATAATCTTTAAGAATTTCTATCCACCTTCTTTGTCTTAAGTTAGATCTTTTTGAATAAAGACATATTGGAGGCTCTTATGATCGGTGAACACATCCACATGCACCCCACGTAAGTAATGACACCAAATCTTTAATGTAAACACAATGGCGGCTAATACTAGATCATGGGTATGGTATTTCCTTTCATATGCCTTGAGTTGTCTAGAAGCATAAGCTATGACCTTACCATTTTGCATTAGCATACAACCCAAACCAACTCTAGATGTATCACAATACACAACAAAACCCTTAAGCCCATCTGGTAGTGACAATGTAGGAGTGGACACAAGCTTGTCTTTTAAGATTATGAAGCTCCTCTCATATTCATCAGTTCGCATAAACTTAACCTTTATTTGGGTCAATTTTTTCATAGGGGAAGCAATGGACAAGGACTCATTTACAAATCCTCTATACTAACCCGCAAGGCCCAAGAAGTTCCTAATATCCGACTTGTTCAATGGCCTAGGCCAATTTCTAATCACATTAGTTTTCTTAGAATCTATTTTTATACCTTCCCCCTACACCACATAACCCAAGAATGCAACCTCCTTCAACCAAGATTCACACTTATCATATTTGACATATAATTTCTCTTCCCTAAATATTTACAACACAACCCTTAAATGCCTCATATGCTCTTCCCTACTATGCAAATAGATCAAAATATCATCAATGAACACCACAACAAAGGAGTCAATGTAAGGTTTAAAGACCCTATTCATTAGGTCCATGAACATGGTCAATGTATTAGTTAACCTAAATGACATTACAACAAACTCATAATGCCCATATCTAGTTCGAAAAGCCGTCTTAGGAATGTCACACTCCTTCACCCTCACTTGATGATACCTGGATCGAAGATCAATCTTAGAGAAGAAGCTAACCCCTTGCAATTGGTCAAACAAGTCATTAATTCTTGGAAGAGGATATCTATTCTTGATGATGACCCTATTGAATTGTCGATAGTCGATGCACATTCTAAGTGAGCCATCCTTGTTTTTCACAAACAACACCGAAGCACCCCAAGGTGATTGCCTAGTCCTAATAAATCCCTTTTCCAACAAATCTTCCAATTGTTCCTTTAACTCCTTCAACTCTGCCGGGGTCATTTGATAGGGGGGAATAGATATAGGTTGAGTATCAGGAAGGAGATCTATGATAAAATCTATCTCCCTTTCGGGAGGAACACTGGAAAGGTCATTTGGGAAGACATCAAGAAACTCATTTACAATGGAGACCGACTAAATGGAAGGGACTTTAGACTCCACATCTTTAACCTTCACAAGATGATACAAACACCCCTAGAAATCAACTTATGGGCTTTAGTGCATGAAATGAATCTACCCTTGACCATTACATCTTGACTTTCCCACTCAAGGACAGGTTCATTAGGAAATTGAAACTTAACCCTACGGGTTCGACATTCAATAGAAGCATAGTAGGCATGCAACCAATCCATCCCAAGTATGATATTAAAATCTACCATGTCTAATTCAACAAGATCACAAGGTAACAACTTATGCAAAATGCAAATAGGATAGCTCCTATAAACTTTCCTAGCAACAATAGAGGCACCAATAGGAATAGATACTTCATATGACTCATACAACAACTCGGGGACAACATGGAACATTTTAGCAACAAAATGGGTAACAAAGGAAAGAGTGGAACCTGGATCAATCAAAGCATACACATCAAAGTCAAAGATTTTAAAAATACCAATAATAACATCGGGGACCTCACCAACCCATTGCCTCCCATGTAGAGAATAAAATTGATTGTGCCTTGGGGCACTACCTTGAGGACCACCTCTCCCTAATGGGACATTATTACCACCCCAGACCTTGCCATAATTTCTTGGACAATCTACCTTCTTGTGACCAACCTCCCCACATTCATAGCAAGAATTAGAACCCTTCAAACATAGGCCTCCATGTCTCCTTCCACACTTAGGGCACACATCAATAGGAGCTACCCCACCAACATCTTGAGGCCTAGGAAAGTCATTGGCAAACCCCCTACTAGTAGCATGAGAAGGCCCTTAGCCTTGACAAAATTTAGCACCCCTTTGGAATTTAGCCTCAAATAAGGCCCTTTGGGCCTTATGCCTCCTTCTCTTCCTCAACTTCTCCTCCTCCATTTGCTTGGCATAAGTCATCAATCAAGACAATTTCATATCACTAATTAGCATGGCAGATCGGTATTCTTCACTAACTAAGTCATAGACCCCCATCATGAACTTATTCATCCTAAATCTAGGATCAACCACCAAATGGGAGTATACTTTGAAGTTAATTAAACTTTAGAACATACTTCCTCACACTCATAGCACCTTGTTTCAAGTTCATAAACTCTACCAACTTTGCTTCCCTAAGCTCAAGAGGGAAAAACAGATTAAGGAAAGTCAATTTGAACTCCCCCCAAAGCACTAAATTACCAATCCCCTTCTAACCCTTCCATTGTTCATACCATATTTGAGCTACCCCTTTGAGTTAGTATGCCGCCAACTCCACCTTTTCATTCGGCCCAACACCCATTATATTTAAGATTCTGTAGACCTCATCAACGAACTCTTATGGATCTTCATCTATAGTTGACGCATAGAAAATTGGAGGATTCATCCTCATGAAGTCCCTTACCCTAGATCCCAAGGCCGTAGCATGAGGGGCTTGGACACTTGATTGACTTGAATGGCCATAACTTAGGCAAGCATAGTGAGAGCATCCCAGAGCCCACCATTGGTAAGTTGCTCCTCGGGAGTTTGGACCTTTCATCCTCGAGTGTTTGGCATGATCTAGCATAACAAAGAACATTCACTAGGGGAGAAAACTCACTACAGCTCTATAGCACACGTAGAACATGAAGAAGGGAAATATTTCCTACTCATAGCCTCCTACTCATAGTCATGGCGCACTTCACAACCATGAATAGGACTCTGATCAACATGGTGGGTTGGACTCTGAGGATTTATCAGCCTAGTGCTCTGATACCAAGTTCATCATAACCCAATCCTAGGGCCTAGACATGATATAGCAAATGGGGAACCAGAAGGAACCCCAAATAAGCCTCTCAACTTGTCATTACACATCATTAGTCACGGAAGCATATGAAACATCAAAGAATAAGAATAGGGAAAGAGGCTAAGGAAAATATTGCATAATATCATAATCAAGAGACAAGAGTCGAGCTTATTTCATAGACACATAATATGTCCAACAACCACCTCTACTACATAGATAAAAGTAGTGGCCAAGACAAAGCAACTGGGCTTACCATCGTAGTCAAATAGAACATAAAGAAAAGTGTCTCAATACATAACTAGATATAGTATAGACTAAGCTATCTGAAGTGGAGGACTTACTAACTAGCTTGAATAGCACCGAACTAGCCACGTGGAGAAGGATGATCAACTCAGGCTCCAGTCCCTACATGGTGATACGATGTAGGCAAGAGTATGTGTTAATACATTTGAATGTACTAAGTGTGTAGGGTGCAATTCCACAGTAGATAGGCATCATAATCAGAATGCATAGTATTAAGCAATAGGCATAATATAATAATATGATGTGTATAATCAATGCTTAAGTAACTCATTCTCATATAGGGTATCATATATGCAGAAGAGACCAAGCTAGGTATTCCTGGTACAAACCCCTTGGTTGTTTTGTGATATAAACCCCTCACATGGTTGATGATAATCACATTAATATAGTGGCGAAGTACAAACTCCTCACATAGTTGATGAGTACAAACAACATGGTTACCCGGACTCTTATCCCCCTGGATCGGGTATGGTCTAATGCAACACTTTATATAGAGTATACAATATACATAAGCTCATTTCATTATCATATAGTCATTCATATCATATCTCATGCTTTGGACTTTCAACTTATCAAGAAACCATTTCCAGTCATTTTATCAAACACTTAAAGGGTGTGTAATGCTAGTATAAAACCATAAAACATAGAGATGAAATCATGCAAGAAAACTCATTATATAACCATCAATCAACTCCTTGCAACACCCTCAAGCAACATACATCAAAACCCCTTCTCAAATCATACGGTAGATCAAAGATTTATAGCTCAAAACATATCAAAACAGTCACAACTTTGCATAGATTTAACATAGTATGCAGTGAATTTCATAATAATCAAGACCCATTTATAAATCAACTTTAAATTATATAATTTGAGTAAAAGGAGGCTTGGGTATCATGGTGAAAGAAACACATGAAAAAAACTCACAAACCTTAGCTTAGAGATAAACTTAGTGGATATTGAAGATGGAAACTTGAAGCGTGGAGAATAACCTTGAATGAGAACCTTAACTTAGGATGAGGGTTTGGGACTTGAATTTGTGGAGTAAAAATATGACTAAGTGTTTGGGTGAGTATTGGGAAATGTTTAGGATGATATGAGGCTAAAATTTGGCTAGGTATGGGTAAAAACACATTCGGGAACAAGACTTAGAAGTATTAGCCTGAACTAGAAAAAACAATCCCCAAAATATATAGGGGTGCATCACGAAGGCAACACAAAAACCCCACTGGAAATTGCATTCTTGGAATTTCGTAATTGCTAATCTTTTGCTCTCCAATCAGGGTTATACCCCTTTTCACCTAATTTGGACCCCCTGAACAAGAATATGAAGTCGTATCTTTGAAATTGCAAATGGATTTTAAGATATATGGAATTTAAAATTCTAGCCATTCCGAGGTACATTTTTAGGCACTTTTTGGGGTCATTTCAAGGGGCTCATAAGGGCCCATGTTTGAAGGGTTCTAATGATTGCTATGAATATGGGGATCTTGGTCAGAAGAAGGTGGATTGTCCATGAAACCATGGCAAAGGCCAAGGTGTAAATGCAGTTTTATTAGGTAAAGGTGGTACTCAAGGTGGTGCCCCAAGGCACAATAATATCTATGCTCTATATGGGAGAAAAGGGGTTGGTGAGGTCCTTGACATTGTTACCGGTATGTTAAAAATCTTTGACTTTGATATGTATACTTTGATTGATTTGGGTGCCACTCTCTCCTTTGTTACCCTTTTTGTTGCTAAAAAGTTTTATGTTGAGTCTGAGTTGTTGCATGAGTCATATGAAGTATCTATTCCTATTGGTGCCTTTATTGTTGCTAGGGAAGTTTATAGAAGTTGTCCTATTTGCATTTTGCATAATTTATTGCCTTGTGCTCTTGTTTAATTACACATGGTAGATGTTGATGTCATTCTTAGAATGGATTGGTTGCATGGCTATTATTCTTCTATTGATTGTACAACCCATGGGGTCAAGTTTCAATTTCCAAATGAACCCATCCTTAAGTGGGAGAGTCAAGATGTTATGCTCAAAGATAGATTCATTTCATGGATTAAAGCCTGTAAGTTGATCTCTAAGGGGTATCTATACCATCTTGTGAGGGTTAAAGATGTAGAGTCCAAAGTCCCTTCAATAGAGTTGGCTTCGGTTGTGACTGAGCTTCTTGATGTCTTCCCAAATGACCTTCCTAATGTTTCTCCTAAAAGGAAATTAGATTTTGGTATATACCTCCTCCCCGATACTCAACCTACCTCCATTACCCATTACCATATGGGCCTCGGTGAAGTTGAAGGTGTTAAAAGAGCAATTGAAAGATTTATTGGAGAAGGGATTTATTACACCTAGTCAATCACCTTACGGTACCCCGATATTATTTGTGAAAAAGAAGGATGGGCCACTTAAAATATGTATTGACTATCGGAAACTTAATAAGGTCACCATCAAGAATAGATATCCTTTTCCAAAGGATTGGTGACTTGTTTGACCAATTGCAAAGGGCTAGCTTCTTCTCTAAGATTGATATTCGGTTCGAGTATCATCAAACGAGGGTGAGGGGATGTGATATTCCTAAGATGGCTATCTAGGCTAGATTTGGGCATTATAAGTTTGTTGTGATATCATTTGGGTTGACTAATGCACCGGCCATCTTCATGGACCTAATGAATAGGGTCTTCAAACCTTACCTTGATTTCTTTACTGTGGTCTTCAATGATGATATTTTGATCTATTCACAAAGTAGGGAGGAGCACATGGGGCATTTGAGGGTTGTATTGCAAATATTGAGGGAGGAGAAGTTGTATGCCAAATATGACAAGTCTGAATTGTGGTTGAAAGAGGTTGCATTCTTGGCTCATGTGATGTAAGGGGGTGGTATAAAAATGGATCCTAAGAAAATTGACGTGATTATAAATTGGCCTAGACCATTGACCCCATCGGATGTTAGGAGCTTCTTGGGCTTAGCGGGTTATTATAGAAGGTTTGTGAATGGATTCTTCTACATTGCTTCCCTTATGACCAAATTGACTCAAAAGAAGGTTAGGTTTATGAGGACCGATGAGTGTCAGAGGAGCTTCCAAACATTGAAAGACAAGCTTGTGTCTACTCTTATATTGTCACTATTGGATGGACTTGAGGGATTTGTGATGTATTGTGACACTTGCCAGGTTGGTTTGGGTTTTGTATTGATGCAAAATGGTAAGGTCATAGCTTATGCTTCTAGACAACTCAAGGTACATGAAAGGAGCTACCCTACCCTTGATCTAGAGTTAGCTACCATTGTATTTGCTTTAAAGATTTGGCATCACTACTTGTATAGGGTACATGTTGATGTGTTCACCGATCACAAGAGCCTCCAATATGTCGTCATTCAAAAAGACCTCAACTTGAGGCAAAGGAGATGGTTAGAACTTCTCAAAGACTAATACATGAGTGTGCAGTATCATCCGGGTAGGACAAATATGGTGGCGGGTGCGTTGAGTAGGGTGTCTATGGGTATCCTAGCCCATGTTGATGGTAGTGGTAAGGAGATGTCTAGGGAGGTGCATCAATTTTCTAGATTGGGGGTTAGGTTGGAAGAGATTGGTGATAAAGGTGTTGTGATTGTTGATGGGTCTAAGTCTTATTTAGTTGATAAGGTCATAGCCAAGCAAGATCTTGACTCCTCTTACTTGAATTGAAGGCCTTGGTGAAAGAGAGCAAAGTAGAGATTTTCCCCCAAGGGGGAGATAGGGCTCTTAGGTACCAAGGGAGGTTATGTGTGCCTTCTGTTGATGGTTTGATGAAGAAAATCCTTGATGAAGCCCATAATTCTTCTTATTCTATCCACCCTGGTTCCACCAAAATGTATAGATACTTGAGAGATGTGCATTTATGGGGAGGCATGAATAGTGACATTGCAAAATTCATTTCTGGTTGCCATTGTTATCAACAAGTCAAAGTCGAACATCAAAGGTCGGGTGCCCTAACCCAACACATAGAGATTCGCACTTGGAAATGGGAGGTGATTAATATGGATTTTGTGTTTGGGTTGCCCAAGACTAGAAAATGTTTTGATTCTATATGGGTGGTGGTGGATAGGATGACGAAATTGGCTCGCTTTCTACCGGATAAGACCACATATAGGGCTGAAGAGTATGTAAGGTTGTACATCCATGGGTTAGTGAAGTTGCATGGGGTTTCTTTATCCATCATATCGTATCATGGTTCACAATTCACTTCATATTTTTGGAAGTCTTTTCAAAGGGGTCTTGGTACAAAAGTACACCTTAGTTCGACCTTCCACCCTCAAACGGATGGCCAAGCTAGAAAAAAAACATTCAAACCCTTTAACATATTCTTAGGGCATGTGTATTGGAGTTGAGTTGTAGTTGGAATGACCATATTCCTTTGATTGAGTTTGCCTATAACAATAGCTATCACTATAGCATCGGTATGGCTCCTTCTAAGGCTCTTTATGGGAGATATTGTAGATTATCGGTTAGGTGATTTGAGGTTAGCGAGGTTGCTTTACTAGTACCAGATCTAGTTGTGGAGGCTTTTGAGAAGGTGAGGATGATTAGGGAAAGGTTTAAAACAGACCAAAGTAGTCAAAAATCCTATGCCGATGTGAGAAGAAGAGACCTTGAATTCAAGGTGGGTGATTGGATTTATTTGAAAATTTCTCCAGTGAAAGTCATGGGCCATTTTGGTAAAAAGGAGAAGTTGAGTCCAAGATATATTGGTCCTTATGAGGTCTTGAAGAGGGTTGGCAAGGTAGCTTATGAATTGAAGTTTCCTAATGAATTCAATTTGGTTCATTAGGTGTTCCATGTCTCTATGTTGAGAAAATATGTTGGTGATCTTAATGCTATTATGTCTCTTGATGTTATGGGTGTTATTGAGGATAACTTGACTTATGATGAGGTTCCCGTTCAGATCCTTGATAGGCAAGTGAATAGATTGAGGAACAAAGAGGTGGCATTCGTTAAGGTCCTTTGATGGAACCAACCAATCAAAAGTTCTACTTGGGAGGCCGAAGCGGACATACGAAAGCAGTATCCTTATCTTTTCCACTCCATTCAAGCCTAAGGTACTAATTCTAAGTCCTTTATGTGATTTCAAGTATTATGTTTCAGCCCCCATGTCATTCATATGCATTCATATTTAAGTTTGTAAGTTATGATGATTTTACGCGTATGTTGAGATTTTTTAAATGGCGTTTTAAATGTGATGTTGCATTCTTGTTGGGGCTGATTTTTTTATGATTACTCATGTCTTGTACATCTCTTTTACATTCGGGGATGAATGTTCCCAAGGGATAGATATTGAAACGACCCCAAAAAGTACCCGAAAATATGCCTCGGTATGCCTACAATTTTAATTTCCATATATCTTAAAATTCATTTGATATTTCAAAAATCCGACTTCATATTCTTGTTCAGGGGGTCAAAATTAGGAGGAGAGGGGTCTAACCCTTATTTAATAGTAAAAGATTGGCAATTATAATTTTTCAAGGTGCAAATTCCGGAGAGGAATCCACAACCCCCTCGTGACGCGCCACAGTACAAAAAGTGGCCTGCTTTTTTTAACTCGGTCCAAGACTTCTAAGTCTTGGGCCAAAGTGTTCCCAAATGTGTTTTTACCTATACTTAGCCAAATTTCGCCCTCATATTACCCAAAACATTTTCCAATACTCACTCAAACACTTAGCCATATTTTCACTCCCAAATTCAAATCCCAAACCCTTATCCCAAGCTAAGGTTCTCCTTCAAGGTTCTTCTTCTAGCTTCAAGTCTCTATCTCCAATCTTCACCAAGTGTTCTTCCTCAAACCATCAACATAAGACACACACAACCTACCTTGGTACCTAAGGGCCCCACTCCCCTTGGGAGAAACCTCCACTTTTCCCTCTTTCACCAAGGCCTTCAATTCAATCAAGGAGGAGTCAAGATCCTATTTTGCTATCACCTCAACAATCAATGAATATTTAGACCCATCAACAATAACAACACTATCATCACCAACCTCTTCAAACCTAACCCCCAATCTAGCCAATTGATGCACCTCCCTAGTCATTTCCTCATCACCACTATCAACATGAGCTAGGATTCCCATAGACACCCTACTAAAAGCATCCGCCATAATATTTACCTTAGCCAGATGATAATGCTCACTTATACCATAGTCTGTGAGAAGTTCTAACCATCTCCTTTGCCTCAAGTTAAGATAATTTTGAGTGAAAACATATTGGAGGCTCTTATGGTCGGTGAACACTTCAACATGCACCCCATACAAATTGTGACGCCAAATCTTTAATGCAAACACAAAGGCAGCTAACACTAGATTATGGGTAGGGTAGTTCCTTTCATGTACCTTGAGTTGTCTAGAAGCATACGTTATGCCCTTATCATTGTTCATCAACATACAGGCCAAACCAACCAAGGTAACATCACAATACACCACAAATCCCTCAAGCCCATCTGGTAGTGACAATATAGGGACGGACACAAGCTTGTCTTTCAATGTTTGGAAGCTCTTCTCACACTCATCAGTCCACACAAACCTAACCTTCTTTTGAGTCAATTTTGTAGTAGGGGAAGCAATGGAGGAGAACCCATTCACAAACCTTCTACAATAACCGCTAGGCCCAAGAAGCTCCTAAATTTCGATGGGGTAAATTGTCTAGGCTAATTTCTAATCATATCGCTCTTCTTAGGATCCACCTTAATACCATCCCCCAACACTACATGACCCAAGAATGCAACCTCATTCAACCAAAATTCACACTTTTCATACTTAGCATACAATGTCTCCTCTCTCAATTTTTGAAACACAACCTCAAATGACCCATATTCGCCTCCCTAATATGTGAATAGATTAAAATATCATCAATGAAGATTATATTAAAGGCATCAAGGTAGGGTTTGAAGACCCTATTCGTAAGGTCCATGAAGATGGCTAGTGCACTGGTCAACCCAAAAGACATCACAACAAATTCATAGTGCCTATATCTAATCCGGAAGGTCGTTTTAGGAATATCACACTCCTAACCTTTACTTGATGATACCTGGACTGAAGATCGATCTTAGAGAAATAGCTAGCCCCTTCCAATTAGTCAAACAAATCATTGATTCTTGGAAGAGGATGCCTATTCTTTATACTGGCCCTATTGAGTTGCTAGTAGTCAATACACATCCTAAAGGATACATCCTTCTTTTTCACAAACAACATCGGAGAACCCCAAGGTAATTAGTTAGGACTAATAAATCCCTTCTCCAATAAGTCCTCGATTGTTTCTTCAAATCCTTCAACTCTGCGTGGGCAATATGGTAAGGGGGAATAGCAATGGGTTGAGTATCGAGGAGGAGGTCTATACCAAAGTCTATTTACCTTTTGGAAGGTTCACCAGGAAGGTCATTTGGAAAGACATCAAGAAACTCATTTACAATCGAGACTGACTCCATGTGAAGGACTTTAGACTCTACATCCTTAACCCTCACAAGATGGTAAAGACACCCCTTAGAGATCAACTTATAGGCTTTAATGCAAGAGATGAATCTACCCTTGACCACCACATCTTGACTTTCCCACTCAAGGACAGGTTTATTTGAAAATTGGAATTTGACTTTACAGGTTCTACAATCAATAGAAGCATAGTAGGCATGTAACCACTCCATCCCAAGAATGACATCAACATCGACCATGTCAAACTCAACAAGATCACAAGGCAACCTTTATGTAAGATGCAAATAGGACAACTTCTATAAACTTTCCTAGCAATAATAGATGCACTAATAGGAGCAGACACTTCATATGACTCGTGCAACAACTCGGTGTCAACATGGAACTTCTTAGCAACAAAAAGGGGTAACTAAGGAAAAAGTGGCACCCGGATCAATCAAAGTATATACATTAAAGTCAAAGATTTTCAACATAGTGATAATAATGTCAGGAACCTCACCAACCCCTTGCCTCCCATGTAGATCATAAAACCAATTGTACCTTGGGGTACCACCTTGAGGACCACCCCTACCCAATGGAACCGCATTTGCACTCTGGCCTTTGCCATGGTTTCTTGGACAATCCACCTTTTTGTGACCAAGCTCCTTATATTCAAAGCATGAGTTAGAATATTTCAAACATGGGCCTCTATCCTTCCCTATTAGTAGCATGGGAAGACCCTTGGCCTTGGTGAGATCTTGCACCCTTTTGGAACTACCCTCAAAATGGGCCCTCATAGCCTTATGATCCCTTCTCTTCCTCAAGTTTTCCCCCTCCATTTGTTCGGCATGTCATCAAACAAGATAAGTCCATATCACTAATTAGCATGGTGGACCAGTACTCTTCACTCACTAAGTCAGAGATCCCCATCACAACTTATTTATCCTAGATCTAGGATCGGACACCAAATGAGGAGCATACTTTGAAAGTTGGTTGAGCTTGAGGACATACTCCCTCACACTCATGGAATGTTGTTTCAAGTTCATGAATTCTACAAACTTAGCTTCCCTAAGCTCAAAATGGAAAAAATGATTCAGGAAAGCAATTTGAACTCCTCCCAAAGTACCACATTACCACTTTCCTTCTCCCATTTCCATTGATCACATCATATTTGGGTTACCCCTTTGAGATGATACACTGCCAACTCCATTTTTTCATTCGGCCAAACACATATGATAGTCAAAATCTAGTGGACCTCATCAATGAACTCTTGTGCATCTTCATCCACCTTTGACCCATAGAATACTGGAGGATTCATCCTCATGAAGTCCCTTACCCTAGCTCCCGGTGTAATAGCACGAGGGTCTTTGGACCTTTGGTTGACTTGATTGGTTACAACTTGGGAAAGCATAGCGAGAGCATCACGGAGCTCAACATTCATAGATTACTCCTTGGGAGTTTGGGCCCTTCGTCCTCGAGTGTTAGGAATGATCTAGCATAGCAAAGAACAGTAGTTAGGGGGAAAAACTTTCCACAACTCTATAGTATGACTTAGAATATGAAGAAGGGAAACATTTTCCTAAAATGCCTCAAAGCCCCCTATTCATAGTCATGGCGAACTTCACAACCATGAATAGGACTCTAATTGATGTAGTATGTTTGACTTCGAGGATCTATGAACCTAGTGCTCTGATACCAAGTTTGTCATAAACCAAGCCTAGGGCCTAGATGTGACACAGTGAATAGGGAAACTAAAAACCAGACAAGCCTCTTAACTAATCGTTACATATCATTAGTCATGGAAGCATATAAAAGTCAGAAAGAATAAGAATAGGGGTTAAGGGGCTAAGGGGAAAGCTTGCATAACATCATAGTCAAGAAACAAAAATTCAAAGCTCATATCATGGATATAAAGCATATCCAACAAACGCCTCTGCTACATCGATAAGAGCAGGGGCCAAGACAAAGCAACCAGGCTCACCCTCATAGTCAAAATAGAAAATAAAGAAGAGTGTCTCAAAACATAATAAGATAAACAAAGATAAATGTTCCAAGAATGGAGGACTCACCAACTAGCTTAAGTAGTACTGAACTTGCCACGTGGAAGAGAAGGATGATCAACTTGGGCACTAGTTCCTACATGGTGATATCATGTAGGCAAGAGTATATGTTAGAATGTTTGAATGTACTAAGTATGTAGGATGCAATGCAACAAGAAATAGGCATCATAGTCAAAGTGCATAACAATAGGCAATAGATATTATATAACAATATCGCATGCATTACCAATGCTCAAGTAAAACATGCTTAAGTAACTCATGCTCAAATAGGTTATCATATGTGTAGAAAAGACCAAGCTAAGTTTCCAAAGTACAAACCCCTTGGTTGGTTGATGATGATCTCACCCCATTACCCTGGTGGTGAAGTACAAATCCCTCACATGGTTGATGATAATCTTACCCTATCGCCCTAGTGGCGAAGTACAAACCGCCATCTAGATTATCCGGACTCTTAGTCCCCCCGAATCGAGCATGGTCTAATGCAACACTTTATATAGAATATATCATTTACATAAGCTCATTCATCATCATAATATCAATCATATCATATCTCATGCTTTGGTCCTTCAATTCCTAAAGAAACCATAACTGGATATTTTATCAAACACTTGGCGGGTGTGAAATGGTAATATAAAACCATGAAATAAAGAGATGAAATAATACAAGAAAATCAATTGTAGAACTATCAATCAACACCTTGTAACACCCCCAAGCAATATAAATCAAAATCCCTCACCAAATCTTACAAGAGATCCAAGATTTATAGCTCAAAATATAGCAAAATAGTCACAACTTTACATAGCTTTAACATAGTTTGCAGACATGTTCATACTAGTAAATCCAACTATAAAATCAATTTTAAATCATGCAAATTAAGTAAAAAAGAGATTAGGGTAGCATAGGTAAAAGGAGACAATGATTGAAACCCACATACTTTAGCTTTGGAGAAACTCGTGGTGAAGATTGAAAATGGAGGCTTGAAGCTTGAAGAAAATCCTTATATTCGAAAGGGGTTCTGAGACTTGAATTTAGGAGTGAAAAATATGGCTAAGTGTTTGAGTAAGTATTGAGGAATGTTTAGGATGATATGAGAGTGAAATAAGGCTAAGTATAGGTAAATACACATTTGGGAATACTTAGGCCCAAGACTTAAAAGTCTTAGACCGAGACCAAAAAAATAGTCACAAAAATGAGCCAGCACGCGTCGCAAAAGCAGCGCAATTTGCTATTTGGAAATTGACATTTGGGAATTTTGAATTTTGAATTGGTTGCCCTAAAATAAGGGTTAGATCCTTTACCCTCTAATTTTGACCTCATGAATAAGAATATGAAGTTGAATTTTCAAAATAAGGAATAGAATTTTAGATATATGAAAATTACAATTCCAAACACTTCTGAGGAACATTTTCGGGCACTTTTTTGTGTCATTTCAATAAGAGTCTCCAATATGTGTTCATCCAAAAAGATCTTAACATGAGACAAATAAGGTAGCTAGAGATCCTTAAAGATTATGATATGAGTAGGGTGTATGGGTAGTCTAGCTCATATTTATGATAGTAGTAAGGAGGTGGCTAGAGAGGTTTATCGATTGGATAGATTGGGAGTTAAGTTGGATGAAGTTGATAATGTTGGTGTAGTGGTTGTTGATTCTTCTAAGTCTTCCTTAATTGAGGAGGTAAAGGCAAAACAAGATCTTGACCCTACCTTCCTAAAGTTGAAGACCTTGGTGAAGAATGGTAAAGTGAAGGTTTTCTCCCAAGGAGGAGATGGTGCCCTTAGATACCAAGGTATATTGTGTGCACATATTGTTGGTGACTTAAAAAAGAATATTTTAGATAAGGCTCATAATTCTTCCTACACTATTGACCCCGATTCTACAAAAATGTATAGAGATTTGAGGGAAGCGTATTAGTGGGGTGGTATGAAGAGACACATTGCTAAGTTCATATCCTAATGTCACAATTGTCAACAAGTAAAAGCCGAACATCAAAGGACAGGTGGCCTAGCCCAAGATATAGAGATTCCTCCATAGAAGTGGGAGGAAATCAACATGGATTTTAAGGTTGGATTGCCTAAGTCTAGGAAAAAGTTTTATTTTATTTGGTTTGTTGTGGATAAAATGACAAAGTTAGCTCACTTATTACCGGTCAAAACTACTTATAGTGCCGAAGATTATGCCAGGTTGTATATTCATGAGTTGGTTAGATTGTATCGGGTGCCTTTGTCTATCATATCTAGTCATGGTGCTCAATTTATGTCTCACTTTTGGAGGTCCTTTCAAAGAGGTCTTCCTACCAAGGTTAAGCTTAGCACGGACTTTCACCCTCAAATGGATGGCCAAATCGAGAGGATTATCCAAACCCTTGAGGATATGTTTAGAGCTTATGTTTTAGAGTTTAAGGATAGTTGGGATGAACATCTTTCACTCATTGCATTTGCTTATGACAATAGCTACCACTAAAGCATTGGTATGGCTCCTTTTGAAGCTCTTTATGGTAGGCGTTTATCACGACCCAAGCCTAGGGCCTAGATGTGACATGGCGAATGAGGAACCCAAAGGGACCCCAAATAAGCATCTTAATAAATCATTACACATCATTGGTCGCGAAAGAAATTAGACAACATAATAAGAGTATAAATGAGAGAAAAGGAATAAAGGAATACTTTCATAACATAAGTATCAAACAAGAGAGTGAAGGCTCAAAACATAACATATTGAACAACACCTCTACTACATTGATAAGAGTAGGGGCCAAGATAAGCAACCGGGCTCACCCTCATAGTCAATATATACATAAAATAAAGATAGTCTTAGTATATAGCATGAGATCATAGATATTGTCCCCGGAATAGAGGACTCGCCAACTAGCTTGAGAGAAATAGTAATAGTCGCGTGGAGAAAGATGCTCGAGCGGGGCTCCGGTTCCTACATGGTGACATCATGTAGGAATAGAGTATGCATTAATACGTTTAAATGTACTAAGTATGTAAGATAAAATGCAACAAGAGATAAGCAACATAATCGAGATGCATAAGCATAAGCAATGAGTAGCATATAACAATATGGCATGCATGGAAGATGCTTGACGTAAATCTTGCTTTCATAGAATATAATATATGTGTAAGGAAAGACCATCATTAGTGAATATCCAAGGACTACCACCTCCTTGGAGAGTCGAATGAGGTACAAACCCCCAAAAATGTGGTTGATGAGATACAAACCCCCTCAACATAGTTATCAAGGTACAAACCCCTCAACATGGTTGCACGGGCGTACCACCTCCCAAGCGAGGCGATCGAGGTTCAAACCCCTCAACATGGTTACCCGGGCCTACAACCTCCATAGTGGGTCTTGATTAATTCCCAACACTATAGAGATAATATCATATAAATACATTCCTTTCATCATCATGTAGTCATTCAACTCATAAGACATGCATTGGGCCTTCAATTCCTAAAGAAATCATAACCGAACATTTTATCAAACATTTGGCAGTGTGTAATTCTAGTGTAAAACCATGCAATTCAAGAGTGTAATCATGCTAGAAAATTCAGTATAAATTCATTAATAGATGCATGGTAAAACCCTCAAACAATATGAATCAAAACCTTTCATCAAACCTCATAATAGATCTTAGATTCATAGCTCAAAACATGCTAAAACAATCAAAATTTCATGAAACCCCAACATAATGTGTAGTGAAATTCATAATAAATAAGACCCATGAATAAATCAACTTTAATCATGCAATTTAGGTATAAAGGAAACTTGGGCACCATGGGTGAAAGGACCCAATGGTTGAAACCCACATACCTTGTTTTTGGAGAATTCTTGAGGAGAATCGAGATGGAGACTTGAAGCTTGATTGAAATCCTTAAGATCTGAATGAGTTTTGGACACTTGAAATTTGAGATGAAATATTGTCTAAGTGTATGAGAGAGTATTCGGGAACGTCTTGAATGATATGAAGGTGAAATATGACTAAGTATAAGTATTTTCATGCATGGAAAGGCTCAAACCCAAGATGAAAAAGTCTTGGACCAAAGTGAAAACTGGTAACATTTTCTACATTGTGGTGCGCCCTTGGCGCGACGCGCCAAGGGCGAGAAAAGCTCTCTGAAATCAATTTTTTGGAAAATAAAACTGTGCTTCGTCTGCTCTAAAATTGGGGTTAGACCCATTTCCCACTCAATTTAACCACCTGAACAAGAATATGAAATTGGATTTTTAGTATCACGCGTGGATTTTAAGATATATGGAAATTACAATTTAGGGCACTTTCAAGGCACATTTTTGGGCACTTTTTGGGGGTCATTTCAGTATCTTCCCCTTGGGAGCATTTGTCCCCAAATGTCAAACAAATGTATATGAGAGATGTAGACAAGACAATTTCATCCCACATAAGGATGCAACAATGAACTTAAATATCATCCAGAAAATCTCAACATAAGTGTGAAATCATCATGAACTTGTCAACTTAATACATATATGCATGCAAATGTCATTGGCTGAACTTAGACTTGAAATCACATAGGGGACCTAGAGTTAGTACCTTAGGCTTGAATAGAGTAGAATAGATAAGGATATCACTTTTGCATGTACGTTTTGGTCCTATGTAGCACTTTCAACTTGTTGATTCCTCCAAAGGACCTTAACGAAAGCAACATCCTTGTTCCTTAGCCTTTTCACTTGCCTATCCAAGATAACAACTAGAACTTCCTCATAAGTCAAGTTTTCTTCCACTACACCCACAACATCTAATGGAACAATAGCATTCAAATCACCCACACACTTCCACAACATAGACACATGAAACACTGGATGAACCAAATTCATTTCACTAGGCAACTCCAACTCATAAGCACCTTACCAATCCTTCTCATCACCCTATAAGGACTCACATATCTAGGGTTTAACTTACCCTTCTTACCAAAATGAACCACACCCTTCATGGGTGAAACCTTCAAATAGACCCAATCACCAACTTTGAATTCAAGATCCCTTCTCCTCATATCGGCATAGGAATTTTGGCAACGTTGATCCATATTCAACCTTTCTCTAATCATCCTAACCTTCTCAAGAGCCTCCATAACCAAATCTAGTCCCAACAAGTCCACCTCTCCAACTTCAAACCACCCAACTAGTGATCTACAACGTCTACCATAGAGAGCCTCAAAAGGAGTCATACCGATGCTAGAATGATAGTTATTGTTATAGGCAAACTCAATCAATGGAATATGATCATCCCAACTAACCATAAGCTCTAATACACAAGCCTTAAGCATATGCTCAAGTGTTTGGATAGTTCTTTTGGCTTGGCTATCCATTTGAGGGTGAAAGGCCATACTAAGTTTAGCTCTTGTACCAAGACCCCTCTAGAAGGACCTCCAAAAATGTGAAGTAAATTGAGAACCACGATCTGATATAATAGAAAAAGGAACCTCATGAAACCTCAACAAGTTATGAATGTATAACCTAGCATAATCTTTAGCCCTATATGTGGTCTAAACTGGTAGAAAGTGAGCCAATTTCATCATCCAATCAACCACAATCCAAATGGAATCAAAACCCTTTCTAGTCTTGGGCAACCCAACCACAAAATACATATTAATCTCTTCCCACTTCAAAGTAGGAATCTCTATGTATTGAGCTAGGCCACCTGGCCTTTGATACTCATCTTTGACTTGTTGACAACTATGATAAACGGAAACAAATTTGGCAATGTCCCTCTTCATTCCTCCCCACCAATACACATTTCTCCAATCTCTACATTGTAGTAGAACTGGGGTGAATTGAATAAGAAGAACCATGAGCCTCATCAAGAATCCTTCTCTGAAGCCATCAACACAAGGCACATACAACCTACCTTGGTATCTAAGGTCACCATCTTCCCCTTGGGAGAAAACCTCCATCTTACCATCTTTTACCAAGGCCTTCAATTCTAACAAAATGGGGTCAATATCTTGCTTAGCTTTTACCTCCTCAACCAATGAAGATTTAGAACCATCAACAATAACACCACCACTATTATCAACCTCTTCCAACCTAACTCCTAGTCCATCCAACCAATGGACCTCCCTAGCCACCCCTTTGCCACTATCATCAACATGTGCTAGGCTACCCATGGACACTCTACAAAAAGAATTAGCCACCACATTAGTTTTATCGAGATGATTATGCATACTTATGTCATAGTCCTTAAGAAGTTCTAACCACCTTCTTTGTCTCAAGTTGAGAAGTTTTTGAGTGAAGACATATTGGAGAAACTTATGATTGGTGAACACATCAACATGCACCCTATACAAAATAGTGATGCCAAATCTTTAATGCGAATACCATGATGGCTAGTTGAAGATCACGAGTAGGACAATTATTTTCATGCACTTTGAGTTGTCTAAAAGCATAGTCTATCACCTTACAATTTTGCATTAGAACACAACCCAAACCATCTCTAGAAGCATCACAATACACAACAAACCCCTTTATTCCTTCCAGTAGTGACAATATAGGAGTGGACACAAGCTTATCTTTCAGTGTTTGGAAACTCCTTTCACACTCATTGATCCACAAAAATTTGGCTTTCTTTTGAGTCAACTTGGTCATAGGAGAAGCAATAGAAGAGAACTTATTCACAAACTTCTGATAGTAACCAGCTAAGCCCAAGAAGCTCCAAATATCCGATGGGGTCAATGGTCTAGGCCAATTTCTAATCACATCCCTCTTCTTAGGATACAACTTAATACCACTCCCTGACACCACATGACCTAGGAAGCCAACCACTTTTAACCAAAATTCACATTTTTCATACTTGGCATTCAACTTCTCTTCCTCAATCTTTGTAGCACTACCCTCAAATAGCCAATATGCTCCTCCTTACTATGTGAATTGATAAAAATATCATGAATGAAGACCATAACAAATTAATCAAGGTAGGGTTTGAAGACCTTATTCATAAGGTCCATGAAGATAATTAGTGCATTGGTCAACCTAAAAGACATCACAACAAACTCATAATGCCCATACCTAGTCTGGAAGGCCATCTTAAGATTATTGCACTCCCTCACCTTTGCATGATGGTATACGAACCGATGATCAATCTTAGAGAAGTGACTAGCCCCTTGCAATTGGTCAAACAAATCATCAATCCTTGTAAGAGGATACTTATTCTTTATGGTAACCCTATTAAGTTGTCGATAGTTAATATACATTCTAAGGGATCCATCCTTCTTCTTCACAAACAACATCGGTGCACCCCAAGGTGATTGTCTAGGCCTAATAAAACCTTTCTCCAACAAATCCCTCAATTGTTCCTTCAACTCCTTTAACTCCGTTGGGGCCATACAGTAAGGGAGAATAGAAATGGCTGAGTATTGGGAAGGAGGTTTATACCAAAATCTATTCTCTTTTGGGAGAAACAGCAGGAAGGTCATTTGAAAAGATATCAAGAAACTCATTTACAATCAGAACCGACTCTATAGGAAGGACCTTAGACTCGACATCCTACATCCTCACAAGATGATAATGACACCCTTTACAGATCAACTTATGGGCTTTAATGCAAGAGATGAACCTATCCTTGACCACCACATCATGACTCTCCCACTCAAGAACGGGTTCATTTGGGAATTGGAATTTGACCCTACGGGTTCTACAATCAATATTGCATGTAACTAATCCATCCCAAAAATGAAATCAAAATCGACCATTTCTCTCTCACCAAGATCACAAGGAAATATCTTAAGCAAAATGCAAATAGCATAATTTATATACACTTTTCTAGCAACAATAGATGCATTAATGAGAGTAGACACCTCATAAGACACACACAACAATTCGGGCTCAACATGAAACTTTTTGGCAACAGAGGGGGTAATAGAAGGAAGAGTGGCACCTAGATCAATCAACGTATACACATCAAAACCAAAGACTTTTGACATACTGATGATAATATTGGTAACCTCCCCAACTCCTTACCTCCCTTGGAGTGCATATAACTGATTGTGACTTGGGGCAACATCTTGTCAGCCACCTTTCCCCAAAGAAATCGCATTAGCACCTTTTGGATGAACCTCCTTATCCTTGTTGCAACTTCGAGGGCAATCCATCACCTTATGCCTAACTTCTCCATAACTATAACAAGCATTGGTATCCCTCAAGCATGGGCCACTATGACCCTTACCACATTTCGGACACCCGCCATTAGGAACCATACTCCTAACACCTTAGGCCCTTGAAAAGTTATTGGCAATCCTCTTATTAAATGCATGAGAAAAACCTTTGCCTTGATGGAACTGGACACACTTTCAACCTTGGAATTTTCCCTCAAAATGGATCCTCTTGGCCTCATTACTCCTCTTCTTCCTCAATTTTTCCTCCTCTATTTATTCATCATAGGTCATCAAACCAGAAAAATCGATGTCACTAATTAACAAAGCGGACCGTATTCCTCATTCACCAACTAGGGAGCATATTTAGAGAGTTGATTAGCTCGGCAATCATGAACTTGTTCATTCTAGACCTCGGGTCGACAACCAAATGGGGAGCATATTTAGTGAGTTGATTGAACTTGAGGGCATACTCTCTCACACTCATAGACCCTTGTCTCAAAATCATAAACTCTACCAATTTGGCTTCCTTGAGCTTAAGAGGAAAGAATTGACTAAGAAAAGATGCCTTGAACTCCTCCTAAAGCACCAAATTATTGATTCCCTTCTCCTCCTTCCATTGGTTCAACCATATTTTTGCTGCCACTTTGAGTTGGTAGGCCGCAAACTCTATTTTCTCCTCCCACCTAATACCTATGATAGCCAATACCTTGTAGACCCTATCAATGAACTCTTGAGGGTCCTCATCTACCTTAGAACCATAGAATACTAGTGGGTTCATCCTCGTGAAGTCTCTCACCTAAGATGCCGGTGTAGGAACATGAGGGGCTTGGTCCCCTTGATTGACTTTATTGGCCACAACTTGTGCTAGCATAGTGAGAGCATCCTAGAGCTTAGCATGAGCCGGTTGTTCCTCGAGAGTGCAGGCTCTCCTTTCTCTTATGTTAGGCATGATCTAGTATACCAAAGAATAATCATTAGATGGAAAAACCTTACTTCAATTCTATAGCACGACTTATAACATGAAGAAGGGAAATATTTCCTAAAACACCTCATAGCCTATTGCTCATAGTTGTGGTGTACAACACAACCATGAACAAGACTTTAATTGGCACGGTGTGTTAGATGTCGAGGATCATTAACAACCTAGTGCTCTAATACCATGTTTGACATGACCCAAGCCTAGGGCCTAGACGTGACACGATGAATGAAAAATCCGAAGGGACCCTAAACAAGCATCTTAGCATATCATTACACAACATATGTCGCGGAATCAATTAGACAACATAATAAGAGTATAAATGAGAGAAAAGGACTAATAGGATGCTTTCATAACATAAGCATAAAACAGGAGAGTTAAGATAAGAGTGGGGGCTAAGACAAGCAGTTGGGCTCACCCTCATAGTCATATATACATAAAAGAAAGATAGTCTTAGTACATAGCATAAGATCATAGATATTGTCCCCGAAATGGAGGACTCACCAACTAGCTTGAGATAAATCATACTAACCACGTGGAGGAAGATGCTCAAGTGGGGCTCCAATTCCTATATAGTGACATTATGTAGGCATAGAGTATGCATTAGTATGTTTGAATGTACTAAGTATGTAGGATGCAATGCAACAAGATATAAGCAACATAATTGATATGCATAAGCATAGGCAATGAGTAGCATATAACAATATGTCATGCATGGAAGATGCTTGACAAAAAATCATGCTTTCATAAAATATAATACATGTGTAAGAAGAGACCGTTATTAGTAAATATCCAACGCCTACCACCTTCTTGGAGAGGCGAATGAGGTACAAACCACTCAATGTGCTTGATGAGGTACAAACCCCGCGACATGCTTGCATGGGCCTACCACCTCCGAAGTTAGGCAATTGAGGTACAAACTCCTCAATATGGTTGCACGGGCCTACCAGCTCCCGAGAGAAGCGATCAAGGTTCAAACCCTTCAACATGGTTACCCAAGCCTACAACCTCCCGAGTGAGGCTTGGTCAATTCCCAACACTATAGATATAATAATATATACATACATTTCTTTCATCACCATATAGTTATTCAACTCATAAGACATGTATTGGGCTTTCAATTCCTCAAGAAATTATAATCGGACATTTTATCAAACACATAGTGGGTGTGTAGTGCTAGTGCAAAATCATGCAATTCAAAAGTGGAATCATGCTAGAAAATTCAGTGTAAAATCATCAATAGATACTTGGTAACACCCTCAAATAATATACATTAAAATGCTTCATCAAATCTCATAATAGATCTTAGTTTCATAAAGCAAAATATGCTAAAACAATTATAATTTCATGAAACTCCAACAGAGTGTGCAGTGAAATTCAGAATAAGTAAGACCCATGAATAAATCAACTTTAAATCATGCAATTTAGGTAAAATAGAAGCTTGGTCACCATGGGTGAAAAGACCCAATGGGTAAAACCCACATACCTTGACTTTGGAGAATTCTTGAAAGAGATTGGAAATGGAAACTTGAAGCTTGAGTGAAATCCTTAAGATCCGGATTAGTTTTGGACACTTGAATTTTGAGATGAAATATTGTCTAAGTGTTTGAGAGAGCATTTGGGAATGTCTTGAATGATATGAAGGTGAAATATGGCTATGTATAGGTATTCTCACGCATGGGAAGTCTTATGCCCAAGACCAAAAAGTCTTATATCAAAGAAAAAACTGGCAACATCTTTTACATTATGGCGCGCCCATGGCGCGTCGCATCAGGGACACTAAAAGCTCTCTGGAAATCATTTTTTGGAAAATGAAATTATGATTTGTTTGCTCTAAAATTGGGGTTAGACCCATCTCCCACCCAATTTGATCCCCTGAACAAGAATATGAAGTTGGAGTTTTGATATCATGCACGAATTTTGAGAAATATGAAAATTACAATTCTAGGCACTATCGAGACACATTTTCGAGCACTTTTTGGGATCATTTTAGCATTGTTGATCTCTGGTTAGGTGGTTTGAAGTGGGAGAAATGGCTTTACTAGGTCCGAATTTGGTCATGGAAGCCTTAGAGAAGGTGAGGTTGATTAGGGAGAGATTGAAAACATCCCAAAGTGAACAAAAGTCCTATTTCAATGTGAGGAGAAGAGATCTTGAGTTTAATGTTGGTGATTGGGTTTACTTGAAAGTCTCACCCATGAAGAGTGTAGTCCAATTTGGCAAGACGGGTAAATTGAGCCCAAGGTTTGTGGGTCCTTATAAAGTGTTGAAGAGGATTGGTAAGGTGGTCTATGAGTTAGAGTTGCCCATTGAAATGAATATGGTTCATCTGGTCTTCCATGTATATATGTTGCGAAAGTGTGTAGGTGACCCAAGTGCTATTGTAACTTTGAATATTGTGGGTGTGGTATAAGATAATTTGACTTATGAGGAGGTACCAGTAGAAATTTTGGATAGACAGGTGAAGAAAGTTGAGAAACAAGGATGTAGCTTCCGTCAAGGTTCTTTAGAGAAACCAACAAGTTGAAAGTGTCACATGGGAAGCCGAGACAGACATGAGAAGATGATATCCACACCTCTTCCACTCTACTCAATCCGAAGGTACCAATTTAAGTCTTCTATATGAATTTAACTCTTAAGTTTCAGCCTTATGTCATTTTACATGCATTCATGTTTATTGTGACAAGTTCATGGCGATTTTTGACACTCATATTGAGATTTTTGAAAATGACATTTAGATGCATTTATTGCAATTATGTCGATCTGAAATCTTCATGATTACTTCTCTCATGCACGTTTCTTTGACATTCGGGGATGACTGTTCCAAAGGGGGAGATTTTGAGATGCCCCAAAAATGTGATTTGGAAATGCCCATAATCATAATTTCCATATATCTCAAAATTTGTGTGTAATATCAAAAATTCAACTTTATATTCGTGATCAGGGGAAAAATTGAGTGACAAATGGGTATAACCTTGATTTTAGAGGACCCATAGCGAAAAATAATTTATCAGAAAATTTGATTTCCAATGGCGATCCGCACCCTAGCCGCAACACGCTAGGGGAGCGAATCTGTGTTAATTTTTCCCTAAAAATCTTTTTCAGCCTAAGGGCCTTAGAATCATAGCCCCATGCCCGCTTATGCATAAAGACACCTATACTTAGCCATTTTTCAACTCTATATCACTCAAGACCTTCTCAAAACCCTCTTTAACACTTAACCAAATATTTCATCCAAATTCAAGTGTCCCAAGATTAATTCAAAATCTCAAGAACTTTAATCAAGCTTCAAGTCTCCTTCAAGACTACATCAAGAAAACTAAGTTTGAGGTATGTTGGTTAACCATTGGGTCCTTTCACCCATGGTGCCCAACCTTCCTTTTTATGAAAATTGCATGTTTTCAAGTTAGATTATCTATGGGTATCTCTTACTATGAATTTTGATTATAAACCTTGTTGGGGTTTTATGTAATGTTGATTAATTATGCATGTTTTTGAGCTAATAAACTATGATCTATTATGAGATTTGAGGATGGATTTCAAGGTATCTTACCTGAGGGTTTTACTATTTGTTGGTGGATTGATTTACAATGAATTTTCCCATATTATTTCACTCTTGAATTGCATATTTTGAACTAGCATTACACACCCCCAAGTGTTTGATAAAATTTCTTGACAAGGATTCTTGAATTATTGTAATCCATTGCATGATTTACAAGTCATGTGATGTTAGGAAGATGAAGGGATTATATGTATGCATTGAATTTATGAAAAACATCTATAGTGTTGTAAGTTGACCACACCTTATTGGGGGATTGAATGTCCAATCACCTTGTTGAGGGGGTGACAAGCCTCAACTAGCTTGTCGGGGGGTGGCATGCCCTACTACCTTATTGAGGGGTATGTATATCAATCACCTTACAAGGGGGTGGCATACCTTGGATTTCAAGTAATAACTACTTGGTCTATGATTATGGTCTCTTCCTACACATGTAATTTATATTTGCAATTTATATAATTTACAAGCATGTTTTACCTCAAGCATTGATCATGCATGCCATATTGATATTATACTGATCCCTTGCTTACGATTATGTATTTTGACTATGTTGCCTATGTCTTGTTGCATTGCATCTTACATACTTAATACATTCAAACATAATAATGTAACTCTATGCCTACATGATATTACCATGTAGGAACCATATCACCTCTCGATCATCCTCTACGTGGCTAGTTTGTCATTCTAGAAGATAAGCTTTGGTGAGTCCTCAAGTTCGGACACTAGATATGCTACTCTTACTATTTGATATCTTTTCATGTTTGAACACTTGAGTCTATGAGCGTGACCCTGGAAAGTATCTTTGTCCCGCTCCAATCTATGTTTATAGGTGTTGTTGGAACAATTGATGCACTTATTCTTTGAGCTTTGACTCTTTTATGTTATACTAGTTCCTGGAAACGTGCATTGCATATGTATCTCATATAAATTTCTATAGATCTGTTACAACGATCAAATTAAAATTCTTAGTAGTAAATTATAACAACACAAATAAATCTTTTAAAGTGTGACAAGAAACACATAATGAGGAATGTACATCTGTGCATATAGAATCAAAGGTGAAAGATGATAAAAAAAATTATCTTTACTCGAAATCTACAAATTTAAAGAGCGGAATCAAAAGGAAAAGGGCATGATAGGGAATTGCTTGCATTGACAAATCTTGTAATTTATAAATTATGTACAAGGTAGCATGCATGCATCATATTTTTCTCAAGAAGAAAATAATATAGTATTTTTTTCTGATAAAAGTAAAGATAAAAGATATACCAATGATGCTTATGTGAGCATTAAGCCAAGATATTAGAAAACAAAGTTATTAGTTGCCAAGCATATTTGTTTCTTCACACATCATATAACATATATATAGTTCCTTCATTTAGTATGAAAAGATGAAAAGACGATGGAAATGAAAGGTTTTAGAAACTGAAAATGGGCAACACATAATTGGCAAGTTATAAAGTTTTTGAACATGAACATAAGTTGTTTTCATTTTTCAATATCTTATATATATATGATGAATTATTAAAAGGATTAAAATGTCTGTTGTTTCTATATTAATTAAAAAACTTAATAGCTAATCAAATATTTTACAACACCAAATACAGAAGAAAAAGAATGAAGTAAGAAATACAAAATGACACACTACAAATTCTAACGTATAAAAGATCATAATTTATGGCTTAATTTATTATATAATATTAATATTTATTTAATTAAATGTATTCAAATATTTTATATAGTATAGGGGAAAAATAGTAATCCAACTTTAGGGTTTAGCTCTTCCATCAAAATATACATCATCCATATACATACATACATACATATATATATATATATATATAGAGAGATAGATAGATAGATAGATAGATAGATAGATAGATAGATAGATAGATAGATAGATAGATAGATAGATAGATA
>JAOTQJ010000927.1:3644-19068 GCA_025642045.1 Solanum sejunctum | reverse complement strand
GGAAGGTAATGTTATGTTGTCCATTTTAGATTGTGTGGAATTGCGATGTGTTGAACTTTGTGGGCTATTGTAAGACTGTCAAGATACTGAAAAAAGATGTATATGACATATACATGAGAATTGTTGTTCAAAAATATGGTTATAAGTGAAAAGGTTGGACGAAATGCCTTGACGTCGCTAATTAAAAGCTTGTTGCCCGTGTGTAGTTTTATTATGTGATTGGGCTGCCACGATGTTTTTATTGGCTGCTAATGCTAGTTTTATCACCTACTATGTTGTAGATAAAGATTTAGAGGAATAGAAGGTTATCTTGAATTAGTAATGGGGTTCGACGATGAGGTATGTAAGGTTATTTGATTTCGTATCACTTGGCATGAAACATAGCTCCCTCCTTGGTACATAAAGGCATTCACCAACTCCGGAACAACTATTAACCATGTCTCCACTCTTGTACAGGTTCACATGATTCCATACATAATCACCTTTAAAACTGCATACATGTTTGGATACCAAGTTACATGAGTTCTTGTTATGGAATAAAGTTCACAAGTTGTTCTAATTCATATGCATTTTATCATTTATGTAATGTACTCTTTTCATTATTATGTTGTCTTATGTGATTATCCACATGTCACATATTACCTATACAACGCTTGAACTCCAATATTATGGCCACCAAAAGAATCATCTCAAAGACAATTAGAAGATACAGTATACAGTTGATGGGTGGAGCCCGAGGAGGTTTGAAAAGAACCTAGCATAGGGCGATCCCAATACAGTATTACAGGTGGAGACCGAGGGGGTTCATCTGAACCTAGCATAGGGACAATCTCGATACAGTTTACTGCTGATCAGTTTTTCATTTGATTACAGCTATGCACAAATTTTACAGTACAGATTTTACATTAAAGGTAAAGTGATATAAAGGATATAAAGTACATGATTCGACAGCATAACTAAGGGTGCTCCCCGATCTTCCATAGATGCATGGTTTCATTTGAGTTGTTACTTTATATATAGTATCTGCTGCCCTACATACTCAGTACATTATCCCATACTGACGTCCCTTACGGGACCTATATTTCATGCTGCAGGTATAGGTGCTAGTAGATCTCCCCAGTTGGAGTACAGGATATTCAGCTGCTATCATCAAGCTCCAAGTTCCTTCAGGGCTTTGACATATCTAGAGCTTACATATTTTTATTGCATAGTTTGTTGAGGCAGGGCCTATCCCGACCCTTGTCAGATGTTTTTCTTTATTTAGAGGCTTTGTAGACTATGTAAAGCACAGTGAAGTCATGTCTCACACTTTAGATAGCGTGGCCCCAATAGCCTAGTCATATGCATTTTCTTTTGGCTTGTTATCATTGTTTATCTACTTAAAGGCATGTCAAACATAAAAACCCCTTATAATATGTACAGAATGCATATAGTTATAAGTTGGTTCTCCAGAGCCTTATCGGCAATGGGTGCCAGTCCGCCCTACGGGACTTTGGGGCATGAGACATTCATCTACTTTCATGCTTTTATTTTGAATACTCTATTTGGGAATACAATCTTTGAGGGTGAGGTCGGGGGATGTCTTGGGCCTGCTTAATTCATAGTTAGAGATATTGTTAGATACATGGGTTGTTTGTTATGAGATCGACTCTTTTTATATCTATATATTGTTGGAGTTTGTCCTTAGACCCTTACCCCTTTTGTGGTAAATGTTTTCTATGTTGACAAGTTGGAAGTCCCAAGTCCATAAATGCCCCCAAAGCATAAGTCATAGCTACTTGCCCCTTAGAATTACTTTCTATGTGATTCAAGTTTATCCTCTTTCCGTATCACATCCCCATAGCGTGAGTTCAAAGCACCGCTTCTCTTAGAAATTATGTTCTATGTGCTTATTTATCTTTTATTGTTTCTACGAAACCAAGGATGTGTTATGCATACTTAAGAGGCTTGTTTGAGGATCCTCTTTGGGTCCCCATTCATCGTGTCACGTCTATGCCCTAGGATTGGATCGTGATAAACTTTCTATCATTACATTAGATTTATAAATAGTCCTCAAAAACCAAATACACTACATTAGTAGAGTCTTTTTCATGGTTATTAAGTGTGCGATAACTATAAATAGGAGTCTTTGAGGCATTTTAGGAAATGAATCACTTTTTCATGATCCATGTCATATCGGTAGACCTAAATCCTCTAAGGCTTATGTTTGATCCCTGTCCGTTATATTTCAGAATATGTCTCAAGCTATTTAGAATGGTGGATAAGATGGTAACCATCCCTCACTTGAGGATCAACTTCCCAATAATGATATATCGAATGCGGAAATTCACAATGCTCTATAATTATTGGCCAAAGTTGTAACCACTAAACTAAGCCAACAAGCAGGTGTCCTCAAGATTCCAAATGATAATAGGAGGGAGAGGAAGACTAAGTGGTCCTGAGTTGATGGTGCTTTATCTTCTACTAGTTTACTAGTGCCTAAGCACAAAAAAAAGACTCCTTTTTGCCATTTGTCAAGGGTATGGCAAGAAGCATCTAAGAAGGTGTTTGGTTGGCACTAAGGGTTGTTTCAAGTGTTACGGTATTGTGCATAAGATAAAAGATTGTCCTGTGGCTTCTATAGAATATAGAAGGAGAGCACAAGTTGGAGTTAGACTCCCATATGCTAAGCCCAGTGGTAATGGTGCACCAGGTCATCCTAGGTGTCCAAAACGTGGAAGGAATCATACTACCATATGTTTAAGGAACACAGGTGCATGCTTTTGGTGTGTCAAGATGGGCCATAAGATTATTGATTGTCCACATACTCAAAGGAAAGATAAAGATGATCGTTCTCTAGGATATGGTGCTCATGGAACTCAAAGGGCACAAGGTGGTGGCAAAGGTGGTGGTGCTATATTTCCTAAGTGTCCAATGTGTGGGAAAAACCATGGTGGGATTTGTCAGAGGGGAACGGGCGGTTGTTTTGTTGTGGGAAAATGGGGCACAAAAAATTTCAGTGCCCTTGTGTTTCTAAAAGTTTAAGGAAAGGTGTCTTCTTAGTTAAGTGGTCCCAATAGGGCAAGTGTAAGATGACCAAACCCTAACAAGATGTTCATATAAAGATCAGTTTGATGATCTTTAAGTGGGGCAAGAGGTGGATGAGGCCCTCAATGTTGTTACAGGTATGTTAAGTATTTTATGATTATGAGGTCTACATTTTAGTGGGTCTGCGTGCCACTCTCTCTTTCATTACTCCATTTGTTTCGAATAGATTTCATGTATGTCCCAAATTATTGTGTAAATCTTTTGAGTTGTCTTGCCTCATTGGTAAGCCAATTGTGACTAGAAGAGTCTATTGGGGTTATTCCGTGTCTATATTGTATAGAGTTTTGCCTTATGATTTGCTTGTGCTTGACCTAGTAAATTTTTATAATATTCTTGGGATTTACTGGTTAATCCATATCATGCTCCCGTTAATTGTAGAACTCATAGGGTGAAGTTCAAAATTTCTGATGAGCCCGTCCTTAGGTGGGAAGGTCATAATTAGATGGTTAAGGATAGGCAGCCCAAAAATTGATTTCCAAGGTTTGCATTTATCATCTAGTAAGGGTTAAGGATGTCGAATATAGAGTCCCTCCTCTTAAGTCAGTTTCATTGGTTAACTAGTTTCTTGATGCTCTTCTTGATAAATTTCCTGGTGCTCCCCCGAAAATAGAAATAGATTATGGTATAGACTTTTTCCCTGATACTAAACTTATTCCTATTGCTCCCTACCATATGGCCCCGATGGAGTTAAAGGAGTTAAAGTATCTATTGAAATATTTAATGAGAAGGGTCTTAAAGGGCGTAGTAAGTTACCTTTGGGTACACCGGTGTTGTTAGTAAGGAAGGAATATGGCTAATTAAGAATGTCTATCAATTTCTGGCTACTCATTAAGGTATAATAAAGAAAAAGAATCCTGTGGAAAGAATAGGTGACCCATTTGATCAACTACAAGGGGCTAGTCAATTTTCTAAGGTTTATCTTCGATCCAAATCCAATCAAATGAGGGTGAGGAAATGCGATGTGCCCAAGTCATCTTCCTGAAAATTTGGAGTCATTTTGAGTTTATAGTCATGTTATTTGGGTAAATTAAGGTACCAGTAGTATTTATGGATCATATGAATAGGGTCTTTAAAGCCTACCTTAGCATAGTTGTTGTGGTATTCATTTATGATATTCTAGTTTACTCTTAAAGGAAAGAAGAGCATGCGAGGGTTTTGAGGATAGTGTTGCAAACATTTTAGGAAGGAAAGTTGTTTGTTAAGTTTAATAAGTGTGGGTCAATACTAAATAAAGTTGCATTCATTAGGCACAAAGTGAGGCAAAGTGAATCTCAAGAAAAAGGAAGTTCATTTTTTGGCTTGGTTGGGAGTTAGGTTAGATAAGGCCAAAAGATGGATTGATGGTGGTTCTAGATTGTTTCAACCCTTCTTTGGTTGAACTAGCAAAATCTAAGAAAAATCTTGACCCCACTTTGTTAGAATTGAAAGCATTTGTGAAGAATGGAAAGATGGAGATTTTCTCCCAAGGGGGAGATGGGACCCTTGGGCACCAAGGTAAGTTGAGTGTACCAAATATTGATTACTTGAAGGATTTGATTTTCAAGGAGGCATATACTTTATCATATTATATTCACCCCATTCTAAAAAGATGTATAGAGGTTTGAAGGAGTTATATTGGCTGGACGCAATCAAAAGTCTCACCCATAAAGGGTGTTGTTCATCTTGGTAATAAGTGAAATTTGAGCCAAAGTATTGTGGGTCCTTGCTAAATATTGAAAGGGGGTTATTATAATAGCTTATGAACATGAGATGCCTAAGAGTTGGTGCATCTGGTATTCAATGTGTCTATGTTGAGGAAGTACATAGGTACTCAAGCTCTATAGTGACTTTGGAAGTTATAGGTGTGATGGAGGAAAATTCAACATATGAAGAAGTTCCGTGGAAATATTGAACTAATAAGTAAAGAGTTGAGGAATAGAGGTGTAGCATATAAACGTTCCATGGAGGAAAGAACTAGTCAATGGCGTTAACAGAGAAGCTGGAAAGGACATGAAAAGCGATAATCCTTTCCTGTTGATTCTAATCAAGCTTGGATTACTACGATCTTTCCTATTCTAGAACCTCTTCCCCTTGCATATCATTCTTATATTATTTTTGCATACTTATGTGATTTTGATATTGCAATGTAAATGCTATTTGTGACATGGTTTAAGGATTTTAGATTGTGCATGTGTTGCATTTTCTATATGGTGCATTTCCATAGGGTGCATATATTTCATTCCTTAGAGAATGTCTTAGCATATATTGGGGACAAATGTTCCCAAATGGGAGATAATGTAAGACCCCACCTATGAGATGTATGAGAGATGCAATAAAATAAGCTTTGGAAAATTTTTGGAGAAACTACTAGTGTTTATGAGAGGTTTAAGAGTCGTAAAATGAACTATGGCTTGTATATGGTTTCATGAAACTTGGTCAGACTTGGTGAAATTTTGGATCTTCAGGAGTTCAATATATGACTTAACAAATGATCTATAAAGTCCTCTGCAAGTCATACAGTAGATTTCATGACAAATTCAAGTAACTAAATTTCAGGAACATTAGTTTACGAAAGGTCTTCTACGACCTGTAGAATGGACCACGGACCGTAAAGGGGTCTCATAGTTTTGTCGAGAGAATTTTATAGGAGAAGTTCCAATCCTTCCTATTCCCTTAATAGCCTTATATATCCCCTCCATGACCGCTCATACAATTCCAAGTACCTCTCTCATCAAGTCAAGTGCAAACGATTCCAATTGCCTATGTTCTAGTATGAGTTCATATATGTGTCAAATTCAAATCATCATATATCTTACCATATAATAAATTAGAGGTTGGGTTACCAACAAAATGAAAGATATTTGAATTGTCTTTCCAACATAATTGATTTCACCTCATTTGGAGTTCGGACCAAAAAGTTATGCCCGTTTTAGTGAACCACAATCAAGCTATCTTTTTTTATGACCCATAGACAGGCTTTAGTGGAATCTGTCTAGTCAATTTTAAAAATGGCATTTTTGACCTTTCTCCATACCCTAAGCCCAATGAAATGTCATTTGGCCCATATTATGCCCTTTATCAGCATATACAATCATAATCCATGGCATTCCTCCTCATTCACAAAAATACTCCAAGTCTCAAAACTATCTCAAGGCATTCAAGTGTGAGGGAAAGCTAGGATTTCGGGTTTTTCATCTATAAATCACATTTCCTCCACCAAGATCACCAAGGTATGTAGGTTTGATTGTGGCAATCTTCCTTTTCACAAGCCCAAACAATCTTCTTCTCAAACAACATGGATTTATGGACTATTTGTGGGTATATATAAACTTTTTCTCATGATCATATTATTATATATTTTACACATGTCTTTTATTTGGGTTCTACAAGAAATTATGATTTATGCCAAAACATTGATGGGATTTGATATTTTGATGGATTTTCTGATATTAAAGTTATATATTCTATGATGCTATGAAAAGCTACGAAGGAACTTATGGGTTTTATTTGGTTTTCATGATATTCAAAATAAGGGTTTTACTTGATAAGATGGATTTTTTGTTCCCACGTCCATATTTTGGATAATGATGTATATTATTATGATGAGTTGGATAAGGATGATTTAAACTAGCTATTTTTCACTATGTATCTTGAAGTATGATTTCTAAATGGTAAGAATTTTGCTACAATATTGGTAGGTTGATTTGAATGGCTTTAAAATGAATTAATTTGACTCCACTCTTATTGTGTACTCTGGAAATGCATGATTTTAACTACACGCGCATATAACCACCATGTTTGAATAAATTTACTTGACAAGGATTTTAATTTTGATGAATGGTTATTGTATGAATTTCAAAACAATCATGTTATGATAATTTATGAGCTCCGAAGCATGTATTAAACACATGAAAAGTTTTTATGATTTACAAGTAAATTATTGAGCCCTTATTCTATGTATTATTCTCATGTGAATTGTGAAGCCTACTGAAAAGGGTTACGACCTAACTTGTCTTCCTCACCCTCTAGTACTAGGCCAATATCCACATGAAGGGGTTATGACCTAAGTTATATTCCTCTCCCTCATGTACCATTTAATATTATGAATCATCAAAAGCCTACTAGAAAGGGATATGAACTAAGTTGTATTCCTTAGTCTCTAGTACAAGGCAAATATCTACATGAAGGGGTTATGACATAAGTTGTATTCCTCATATTCAAGTACAATTTAATACTATGCACTATCTATTGCTTACATTAAGGGGTTATGACCTAAGCTATATTCCTCACCCTCATGTACTATGTAAAGTTGTGACTCATTTGCAATATTTTGAGCTATAAATCTTTGACCAATTGTAAGATTTGGTGAACAGTTTTGATGTATATTGCTTAAGGGTGTTACAAGGTGTTGGTTGATGGATTAAAATGGATTTTCTTGCATGATTTTATACTAGCATTACACACCCTCTAAGTGTTTGATAAAATGTCTAAATGTGGTTTCTTGAAGAGTTGAAGGTCCAAAGCATAATATGTGATATGATCGACTATATGATGATGAAATAAGCTTATGTATATGATAAATTCTATATAAAGGTGAGCTCGGTTACTTCATCTCAGGCCATGCTCTTATCTTGGTATAGAGGTGTTTGTTGGACTTATTATGTATCTATACTAAGAGACTTGTCTCTATTATTCTTGATATCTGTGATATGAGCTTGTCTCTTGTCTCTTGATTATGATGTTGTGCAAGCTTTCCCCTAGTCCCATTACCCCCCCTATTCTTATTATTTATGTTATATCTATTGCATCTATCACCAAGGATGTGTAATGATGTTATAAGAGTCTTGCTTGGGGTCCCTTTGGGTTCCCCTTACACCGTGTCACATCAAATCCCTAGGCTTAGATCATGACAGCTATATTTCTCACCCTCTAGTACATGATATTTGAATGAACTACTTAAGCCATGCTCTTAGGTTCTATAAATTATGTTAGTAGTTATGGTTAAGCTTATGATATACAATGGAAGTTTGATTATCTTCATGCACGTTTTAACTTAAGAATTTATCATACATGTCATGTTGAGCTTGTGTCCATTGATTATGATTACACATCTTTATTACTCTGGCTTATGTTCCTTCCTGCATTTCACCCCGCATACTTAGTACATTCCAAGTACTAACACATTCTTTAAGCCTACATGATATCACCATATAGGGACCAGAGCTCCTATTCATCCTTCTCTTTATGGCTAGATGGTTGTTCGAAGATTGCTATTTGTGCATCCTACACTCAGGGGACAACATCCGTCTACTTTCATTTTTTTATTTAGACTACTCTATTTTGGAATACAAGCTTCGAGGGTGAGCTCAGGGGATGTCTTGGCCCCCGCTCCATTCATAGTTAGAGGTACTATTGGATACATGGGTTGTATATTATGAGCTCGACTCTTTTTATATCTATGTATTGTTGGAGTTTGTCCTTAGTCCCTTACCCTTTTTATGGTGAATGTTTTCTATGTGGACAAGTTAGAAGTCCCAAGTCCCTAAATGCCCCCAAAGCGTAAGTCATACTTACCAGCTCTTTAGACTTATTTGCTATGTGATTCATTTTTATCCTCTTCCCTATCACATCCCTATAGTGTGAAAGCATGCTTCCCTTAGAAATTATGTGCTATGTGCTTATTTATCTTTTATTGCTTCTGTGAAACCAAGGATCTGTCATGCATGCTTAAGAGGCTTCTTTGGGGGTTCTCTTTAGATTCCCATTCGCTGTGTCACGTCTAGGCTCTAAGTTTGGGACGTGACAAACTTGGTATCAGAGTACTAGGTTTATAAATGGTCCTTAGAAATCCAACACACCGAATCAAGTAGAGTCTTGTTCATGATTATGAAGCACGCCACAATTATGAATAGGAGGCTCTGAGGCATTTTAGGAAATGAATCACTCCTTCATGACCTATGTCATGCGGTAGAGTTAAATCCTCTAAGGCTTGTTTTTTATCCCTATCCATTAAGTTTCAGAATATGTCTCAAGCTATTCAGAATGGTGGACAAGATGGCAACTATCCCTCACTTATTGATAAACTTCTAAACAATGATATATTGAATGCTGAGATTCGCAATGCTCTATGGTTATAGACCAAAGTTGTAACTGCTCAACTAAGGCAATAACCGACTGTCCCTGAGATTCCAAATGATAAGAGGATGGAGAGGAAGTCTAATAGGGCCCAAGTTGATAGTGCTTCAACTTCTACTAGTGTACTAGTACCCAAGCACAAAAAGAAATGACTCCCTTTTACCATTTGTCAAGGGTATGGCGAGATGCATCAAGGAAGGTACTTGGCAGGCATTGAGGTTGTTTCAAGTGTGGCAATGTTGGGGATAAGATAAGATATTGTCTTGTGGCCTCTACAGAATTAAGAAAAAGAGCTCAAGTTGGAGATAGACTCCTACATGCTAATCCTAGTGGTAGTGGTACACCAAGTCATCCTAGGTGTCCAAAATGTGGAAGTAATCATGTCGGCACATGTTTTAGGAATGCATTGCATGCTTTTAGTGTGGCAAGATAGGCCATAAGATTGTTGATTATCCATATGATCAAAGGAAATATAAAGATTATCATTCCCCTAGACATGGTAACTTATAGAACTCAAAGGGCACAAGGTGGTGGTGTTAGGTTTCCTAAGTGTCAAAGGTATGGGAAGTACAATGGAGGCCTTTACCGAAGGGGACTAGGCGGTTGATTTGGTTGTGGAAAAATAGGGCATTGAATTTCCAATATGTTGCTAAAATAGGTAAGAAAAGGTGTCTTCTAGGTCAAGTGGATCCAACAGGGCATGTTCAAGATGCCCAAACCCTAGGAGGAGGTTCATATGGAGATTGATTCGATGATCTTCAAGAGGGGTAAGAGGTGGATTAGGCCATCGATGTTGTCACTGGTATGTGAAAGATTTTATGATTACAAGGTCTACATATTATCTAGATTTTGATAATATTCTTAGGATGGATTTCTTATATGCATATCATGCTCTTGTTGATTGTAGAACTCATAGGGTTAAGTTCTAAATTTATAATGAGCCCATCCTTGGGTAGGAAGGTCATAATTTGATGGTGAAAGATAGGTTTTTTTCTTGTCTTAAGGCCCAAAAATTGATTTTCAA
This sequence comes from Solanum sejunctum, assembly GCA_025642045.1. NCBI lineage: Eukaryota > Viridiplantae > Streptophyta > Magnoliopsida > Solanales > Solanaceae > Solanum > Solanum sejunctum. Next base: position 8,843 of record JAOTQJ010000927.1, on the reverse strand, counting down.
GGGTTGCATTTATCATCTAGCAAGGGTTAGGGACGTTGAGTCTAGATTCCCTCCTATTAAGTCAGTTTTAGTGGTTAATTAGTTTCTTGATGTTCTTTTCAATAAATTTCCTAGTGCTTCTCCCAAAAGAGAAAAATATTTTGGTATAGACTTTTTCCATGATACTAAACTCATTTCTATTCCTCCCTACCATATGGACCCGGTGGAGTTAAAGGAGTTAAAGGATCAATTGAAACATTAATTGAAGAAGGGTCTTAAAGGGCCTAGTAAGTCATCTTGGGTAAACTCATGTTGTTTGTAAGGAAGGAAGATGGCTAACTAACAGTGTGCATGTATTTTTAGCAACTCAATAAAATCAAAGAGGAAATAACATGGAAATCATCTTAACCATAACATAACAATACCCAAAATCTAGAGTCAAGAGTACAAGAGTGTTTAAAGTAAGTACAATAGGTCATAATCGACTATGTCAAGAGGAATACAAAACTATCTTGTAATATCTGATACATGTCTGAGATAGAACAAAAATAAAAGGATAACTTAAGATCCACGGCGACTCAAGTCTGATCCTCATCATGGTGATCTTGATGGATAAATAGTTCAAAACTAGAGGAATCAACTACCCTATGTGGGTCCCTATACTCGATCAATAAGGAGGAATCAAAGTAGGGGTGAGTACACCAAAATATACCTAGTAGGTTCAACTAATTGAGTAAGAGAAATTGAAGCAAATATGTAACAAACACAAATCCTATCACTTGCATCAAAAGGGTTAGTAGAGACTATAATATAATCATGAATACAAATGTAACTACCGAGGTAGTAGGTTTCGAGAGGGACCTTTGGTGGACACCAGGGTGATTGGTGGTGGAATGGCAAAGTTAAAGGCAAAGTGGAAGCTAAGTAGATTGATTATAGGAAGTGATTAGAGTGTAGGGATGAGTATGAAAAGCGAAGGCTTAAGGATATCTACAAGAGGGCAAAGACTGAAAGCGAAGACGACAATGACTAGTGCTAAGACAATAGCATTTGAGCACCTATACTTGAAGATTAGTGAAAAGGCTGGAGCTCACAACTTGGTCTAAGTGAAGTGCATCAATGATGAGGTGGGTACAGTATTGGTGGATGATAATTCTATTAAGCTAAGCTGGCAAGCTTACTTTCATAAACTCTTAAAAGAAAAAGGGGATAAAGATATTTTGTTGTGTGAGTTGGCACACTCCTATAGTTATCAAGATTTCAGAAGTGAACTTTTCTAAGATCATGTGAAAGGATGGTATAGACTGGTTAAGTAGATTGTTCAATGCAATTATAAAGACTGGAAGATGCCCGATAAATGGAGGAGGAGTACAATGGCTCCATTGTACAAGAACAAGGGTGATATTGGTATCAAGTTATTAAGATACACTATGAAGGTCTGGGAGAGAGTGGTTGAGATAAGGGTAAGAAAAGGAGTGTCTATTTTAGAAAACCAGTTTGGATGCATGCCGGGGCGGTCAACAACTGAAGCAATTCACCTTGTTTAGAAATTAGTAAAGAAATATATGAAAAGAAAGAAGGACCTTCATATAGTTTTCATTGATCTCTAGAAGGCTTATGACAAAGTGTCGAGGGATGTCCTACGAAGGTCTCTAGAGGTGAAAGGTGTTCCCAATGTCACATATTAGATAAAAAACATATACAACATAGCTAAAATATCAGTATGAATGGTGGGAGGAGATTCAAAGTATTTTCCCATTAATATGGGATTTCATCAAGGATCTGTGTTGAGCCTTTTTCTTTTAGCCTCAGTGATGGATGAGCTGACATGGTCTATTGAAGAGGAGGTTCCATAGTCTATACTATTTGCGTTTTACATAGTTCTAATTAATGAGACTAGGGCTAAAGTTAATGATAGACTGGAGGTTTGGAGATATGCTTTGGAATCCAAAAGAATCAAAATGAGTAGGACAAAAATAGAATACTTGGAGTGTAAATTCAGTGTTGAGAGGGATGAAGTAGACAATAATGTAAGGCTTGTCACTCAAGCTATTACCAAGAGAGAAAACATTAAATATCTTTGGTCCATCATCTAGAGTAGTGGTGATATCAATGATGATGTCATATTGGAGCAGCATGGATGAAATGAAGGCTTCCCTCTAGAGTATTATATGATGGAAAGATATCACCTACACTTAAAGATAAGTTTCACAGAATGATATTTAGACCATCTTTTTGGTATGGGGTAGAGTGTAGGCCAATCAAAACTCATAGGTTAAAAAGATGTAGGTCACAGAGATGAGGATGTTAAGATAGATATGTGGATACAATAGGGCTGATAAGATTAGGAGTGGGACCATTCGAGAGAAGTTATAGGTGGCCTCTACGGCTGACAAGATGAGAGAAGCATTTTTGCAATGTTTTTTACATATACAGAGAAGAATTAGTGATGCTCTTGTAAGGAGGTGTGAGAGGTTGTATTTAGGAGCTACACGGACGAGTAGAGATAGACCGAAGAAGTATTTGGGGAAGCTGATTAGAAAATATATGGCGACACTTGGTCCTGGCGAACTTAAACTCACCAAGAACATGAACTTAGATAGAAAAGAGTGGAGGTCACATATTAGAGTAGTAGGTTAGTAGAGATAGGTTGGCAGTATTAGTCGAGTCTTTATATCTTGTGGTTTTATTATCCATGTTATATTTGTTAATTTTATTGCATTTACTTTCTATCATTTCTTTCGTTATCAGTCGTTCTTGCTTATTTTTCTGTTCCTTTCCCTTTTTTGTATCTAGTTTTTTTATGGGTTTTTGAGATGAGGGTTCACAAAAAATTGCATCTCTACCTCTATAAGGTAGTGGTAAGGTCTACGTACATTTTACCCTCCGCAGACCCCACTTATGGGATTTCACTGGGTATTATGTTGTTGTTGTATGACTAATAATAAAAACTAACTATGAATCCATCCAATAATACAATGCAATGATATGAATTAATGCAATGCCATCGCAAGCTATGTATGAGATGAAATCACGACCATTGTCGGGTTGATGTACACATCTATTAAGCCAAAGCTACACAAATATATAACAAGGCATCGCAGGCTATAATCAGAACTATCTCAAGGCATCATGGGTCTTCTAATGGGGTGTCTCAAGTCATCGTAGGCCATAACTACTGTCTCAGTGTGGATTATAATATCTCAACTAATGCAAATGTAATGAGATGTGTGCATAATAATGCAGCCAATCATGTATCAAATGTACACATACCAATCTAATCAGTCACATGTAACATGTGTGCTTATTAATGCAACCCAATAAGAAATAAGATAAGTGCATACTAATACACCCAGCGAAGTATAAGTATGTGCATAACAATGAAACTAATCAAGTTAGAGATATATGCATACCAATGTTTCTAATCAACATAAAAAATGTGCATGCCAATGCAGCTGATCAGGTAAGAGATATATGCATACCAATGCAACCGAACTTATAAGAAATATGTACACATCAATGCAACTAGTCAATATAATAAAGGTGCATAGAAATCATATCAAATAGGTTATGCTATTGATGTGTTGTCAAAATAAAGCACTTTTGATGATTAAAACTTGGAATCATGTATGTTCTCAACGTGAAGTTAGTAGAGCTGATGCGTGTTTACAGTTATTTTGTAGGATTACAGGGTTGGTACAATTTTTGGGCTAAATGAGAATTTCCTGAAGCAGACATTCCACAAGACCCTTTATGGGACAAAGATAATTTTATAAGCCATGTAGATGGTTTTGTAGATAATTCCAATGAGGGGTGAATTTATGAAGTTAAGTCTACGAATATGTAGATGAGACATAAAAGTTTATACAAGTCATAGACTTAGTGGCATGTCTTGAGGATAAGAAAGTGGGGAGTTGCTAAAAAGCCATAAGATGAAACCCCCTATGGACTATAGAATATCATATGATCCATAGAGGGGTGTCGTAGAATTCAGCCCTAATTTTGAAGAAGCAATCCATGAAAGCCTATTTACAGGCGGTAAAACGTTTTATGGCCCATAGAACCTATTGTAGAGTCTACCAACCCAGTTATCCTATTCCATTTTGATTTTGTATTTCAAGCACTATAAATAGGTTTTTTAGGTTATTTTCATAAAGGAACAAGTGAAGGAAGTGATAGGACATTCTGGAGCTTGAGAAACACCTGTAAAAATTTACTTCATATTTTGATTTCAACCTTGTGATTGTTGTTGAAGAGTTTGGATTTCTTATGCTTAATTCTCATGTGTAAGTGCTCAATTATAGTATTTAAATTAATAACTGTTGCATTTACACTAATCATGAGTAGCTAAATCCACAACTAGTGTAGTGGAAACCATGCAGTACTAACAAGGTAAAATCAAATAATTCATAATACTTGAAAGGTATGCATCCATGTATTAATTAATTCTCTTCTTATTGAATGCTTTCTGAAATGCCTAGTGTTATATACTGGATAAAGGTAGTAATGAATAGAAAAGATATTAATTAAGTGGATTCGATTGATGTTTCTCATCTAATCAACCGAACTTGGCCAAGGGGCAGTTGTACTGGAACAATAAGTAAGGGTAAGTAATGTCACACAAAGGGGATACATCAAATCACATAGTGCAATTCGCGTCTCGCCTAGACCCCAAAGGGTGTGGTAAACATAACTTACTATTGTGCATGCTACACACTGGAAAAGAATTCGACTTAAAGGTAATACTAAGTTAGGGAATCATGGGGAACACAATACCCTATTTACCTTCATAATGGTTTAACACTTGTCTTATTTTAGGATTACTTTTATAGTTGTCACAAAAAACCCTACCCCGTTGGGGAGATAAGTTGGTTAATCAACTAGAATTGCATTTACCTCTTCTAAATCCACCATATTCCCTGTGGGATTTGACCCTAGGTTAGGTTATATATCTTGATAACGACTGCTTTATCCTCAAAAAGAATATGTAGCCTGGGCGACATCAAGATTATGGCGGTCTTGCTGGGGAATATGGCTAAACTTGTCTAATTCAAGTAGTTTGGAATTAATTCTTATCTCCCTCATTTTACGTTTTTTGTTGTTTTTGTTTATTTTAGGATACAAGTATACGCCCAATATGTGAAGTCGAGGCACTCCCTTGACTCCGTTAGACCAAGAGATCTAGATGACTAAGAAGGATGGCCCAAGATAATGCAAATA
>JAOTQJ010000916.1:0-19068 GCA_025642045.1 Solanum sejunctum | reverse complement strand
AAATCTTTTTTTTAGCCCCTCTCTCTCTCTCTCTTTCTCTCTCTCTCTCTCTCTCTCTCTCTCTCTCTCTCTCTCTCTTCATTCTTATATATTTATTTCAGTTCTAAAAAAGAAAAAGTTAATATTAGTGCCTACGTTTAACCATAAGTAATAACTTACACTAAAATATAATCAAATTGCTTACATATTATAAATCACTACACTTAAAATATTATTTTCTAATTTTGATTTTTAAATTGACTATATTAAATAGTGTATATTGTGGGTTAAGTTCTATGTTTATGATTTTTTAAATAATTTATTTTGTTGTTACATTTATTGCCTTTTTGGTACGTGAATTAAAGATTTATTAAACATCATTTTCTATGCTAGTTAATGTTCCCATAGTTTTTTGTTCCATTAAATTATACATGTGTGGATATGGTAGAAATGTTTATTCTTTTTTGATAGTTTCTAAATCCATTAAATGCCTCAAAAACTGTCTCCATTAAATAAAGGAAAAATTACAAGAAAAACACTTTAAGAGTATTTATTTACACTTTAGGGAATGCCATTTATTTACAAACCTGACTTTTTACTTACAGAAGTATACATTTCAGCCAACATTTTTGTTTGTCTTTTTAATTGAATATCTACATATTTTTTAGCATTGAGATTTGTTATTTTTCTAAAAATTTTATTTTTTCAATATCCCTTTTTCTAATTTGGTTATTGGTTGAAGTAACCATCTGAACAATATCTATCTTTTGTCTTTTCATTACCCAAAAGACAGTTCATCTCCTTTTTCACATCATCTTTCCATTTTTTTTCTTTTCTTTGTCTTCTTGCAACCATTATTCTTCTTCTTTCAGCCATTCTTTTCTTAGCCTTCTTCACAACAATTCTTTCTCGATTTTCCATTCCTTTTTTTGGGTGCATTATAATTTAACCATATCCAAATCTACTCCTCAAAAAATTATAACTTGTAAAAGCCCTAGGACTAATAGGAATCAATTTGTTTGAATTCTATGCCCATACATTGTTCAAGACCAAGCTTCGAACTCCATGCATTTACCCTATCTCCAGTAAAGAACAAATCCGTCGCGAGAGACACCAATATTTCCAAAAGTAAACCCTCTAAGAACGAACAATATAAATTTGTCAAAGACAAGGAGAAGGTATTATTTAAAGCAAAATCGTCTAACTACCCATATGATAGTGATTTCGAAGATGAAGTACCCATTTTGAAGATTTCAAATCAACAAAGAGGGTAAAAGCAGCGTAGCCAAATCCAAGGTACTTTTTGTTCTTGAATTTTTTTTAGACGTCTCTTAACTGGATTCTCTGTTGATATATGTTGATATATATATTGGTTTCATAGTTGGTTTCTCTATTGATATATAAACTAGTTCACAGGTGTCATGTTAGTTTTAATGTTGGTTTGCGTTTTGCTTTTTGGGTCTTTACTTTGGTTACATCTCTTGTTTTTACAACTATGATTATTTTTTGGTGTTCTTTTTGATAGCAGAATTGGTAGTTTTACATATAGATGCTGCATTGGTAAAAAATTTTTAGGCTCTCTTTATAGTTAATTCCTTTTTGATACAAGTGCTGATGAAATTGTTGATCTATAGATTGGTTTATAATTGGGTTCTCTGTTGATAAATAGATTGGTTCACAGGTGTCATATTGGTTTCTGATCTGATTTTTTTGGTCTTTTTTTTACAACTATGATTTTTTTTGGTGTTCTTTTTTTGTTATTAGACTTGGTAGATCTTGTGTTGTTCAACAATTTTAAGCTATCTTTATAGTTAGTTCTTTATTTATAGAAGAATTGGTGAGACTGTTGATATATATATTTGGTTAACAATTGGGTTCTCTATTGATATATATATTGATTTCATAGTTGGGTTCTCTGTTAATATATAGATTGGTTCACAGGTATCATGTTGATTTTAGTGTTGATTTCTGTCTAGCTTTTTGGATCTTTATTTTGGTCACATCTCTTGTTTTTATAACTACGATTTCTTTTTTGGTGTTCTTTTTGATAGAAGAGTTGGTAGTTTTCCATATAGATGTTGTATTGTTCAAAACTTTTAGGCTCTCTTTACAGTTAATTCCTTTTTCATACAAGTGCTGGTGAAACTGTTGATATATAGAATAGTTCATAATTGATTTCTCTGTTGTCCCATGTTCATTTATATTGGTTCTACTTGGTTTCTCTGTTGGTCATACAACGATGGTCTATTTTTTGTATTCTTTACTGATTATCTAAACTTTTATCTATAATGCTTATAACTTTTTGTTAGTGCTTGTTATGTTTTTGCTAGTTAATATACAATATTTACGTGTTTGGTGCTTAGGAGGTTGTTCATGAGGAAGCTAATATAGTCAATGAAGCATGTGGCAATACTGGTGTTGGCAATGAATTTTCAACAGTCCACGTGATTAGTTTGTTTGGTCAATATCTTTACAGTTAAATTAGTTCTGACACTATAGGTGGTGTAATTGTTGATATAGACATTGGTTAAAATGTGATTACTTTTTGTACAATATCTTCACATAGTGTTTAGTGGCTTTATTTAATACAATGCTTGGTGTTTTTTTTGGTTAAATAATGTTTCAGTCATGGATTCTTGTTTAAAGTATTTTTCACACAAATTTATGTGAAATTTGTTGATGTATGTGACTTTTTGGTATCAAATTGTTGATGCGTACTATCTCTTTTTTATTTATTTATTCTTTTAAGGTTGAGGAGATTTGTAAATTTTTAGTGAAGAAGGAAATCAGGATGAACCAAGGAAGCAAAACAGTGAAGTTGTGCCAGACGATAGATTGAAGCTACTGACAAGGTGGTCAGCAAGTTTGGGGCTCCGATAACTTCAAATATTTTCAAGTCAGTGACAAAGTGGCACCACCAAAGTATATTCCGAGAAGAAAGAAATAGACATTTTGGTATATATTTTGCAATTTATTGGTCAATTGTTACTGTTGGGCATGTTGTACCTTTTTTTTTTTCATTTTTACAATATTTATGGGTGTGCATTTTGTAAGTTATTCTGATGGATGAACAGACATTTAGTATTTCTTTTTTGGCTAGCTGATGTGTATTTTGTATTTTATTTTTTTTAATGTTAGTCACATATTGTAAATGGTGTAATTACCTTAATGGTATATATCACTTAGTGTAAATTATCTATACTTTTTTTTCCATCTCAGTCATTATGTCTTTTTCGCTGATCCTAGCCATGTGCTATTAACCTATTTGTACTACCAAATATTCACAAAAAGAACACCAAAATCAAACTATGTTACTACTAAAAAATAAATCTGAAATCTAAACTGAAAAGATTTTTATGAATGTGATAAATATTGATTGTATTTCACAAAGGAGTTATTCCTCAATATATACAGATGCTACACAATGGTGTAGTTAAATACAAACTCTTTAGAAGATAAACTATGAGTTCGAATATAATACAACCACTACAACTCTATTATGATGTCCTAACATGCCCCCGCAAGCGAAGCAGTGGTTGTATAACTGCAAGCTTGGAACGCAAGAGATGAAACCAGCGAGAAGGAAGACTCTTGGTGAAGATATCTGCTAATAGATCCAAGGAATTGATGTAACGAACTTCCAAGTCTTTCAATGCTACTTTCTCACAAACAAAATAAAAATCCAATTCAATATGGTCTGTGTATGAAAAATAGGATTGGCAGTGAGGTATGTAGTGTTAGGAATTTGGATGATTTCACAAGAAGGAATTAATGAAATAATGAAATAACACGACACCAAGCTTTATAGTGATTCACCCAAAATAGGCTACGTCCACTCGAGCTACTGCCGATCTTAACATAATTGAAGAAAGATTAAAAAGTAGTGTATACAACACTCACTTTAACATCACACCAAGAAAAACTCTTGACTATGTCTCTCACTACAATACTAATGTTGTATTGTAGATGTGTTTGGATTGTGATTTTAGGGATGAGAGAAATAATCTCCAATCTATGGCTATTTATAAGAAAAATCACCATGTGAATGCTAAGTGTGAAACCAAGGTAATTGTTGGCTGTCCATAATTGTCCAATGTTCACATTTGCCTAACAAGGCTACCCAATTATTGTTCATACTGCTGTCCAATATGTAGCAGATAGATTATAACACCATAGTGTGGGAGCTTGTGGAAGAGAGACATGAATCTCTTTACGAAGATGTTGCAGCCACGTGACTTCAGCAGTAGCCACAGCTAAGGATCGATATTCAGCTTCGGTGCTGGATGGTGCAACCACTCGCTGCTTCTTTGAGCTCCATGACACTAAGTTAGGGCCAAGAAAAATACAATAACCATTGGTAGATTGCCGATCATCTGGGAAACCACCCTAGTCCACATCTGAGAAGGCTTGAAGGTGTAAGGAGCTAGTGGAATACAACTGCAAGCCGAGTTCTCTGGTAGCCTTTAAATAGCGCAACAAGCGTTTCATGGCAGTGAAATGAGACTCTATAGGTTTATGCATGAATTGGCATAATTTGTTGACAGTATATGACACATCTGGACGTGTGATGGTTATATATTGAAGAGCTCCTGCCAAGCTGCGATACAATGATGAATCAGGAAATGGTGAACTCCCATGTTGAGATAACTGAAGTCCCGTGACCATAGAAGTGGCAATTGGCTTTGCACCATCCGTATTGGCATGAGCAAGAAGATCTCTAATGTATTTGGACTGAGTAAGGGTCAATCCAGTGGTCTGATAATGTACCTCAACACCAAGAAAATAATGTAGCTTACCAAGATCTTTAAGAGCAAAAGGCATTAGACAGTTGAAGAATAAGACCTGCAATGAATGAACTCACTAGACCTTCCTATAACAATAAGATCATCTACACAGGCCAAGATAATAGTAACATGGCCTTTACAATTGCGAATAAACAAAAATGTATCAGATTTAGGGGGTACAAAATTGAAGTCAAGCAATTTCGAGCTAAGCTTCTCAAACCATGCTTGAGGTGCTTGTTTAAGGCCATAAAGGGCTTTGTGAAGCTTACAAACATGGTTTGAATATTTTGGATCAGCAAAACCAGAGGGTTGAGACATGTATACCTCTTCTTGTAGTTGCCTGTGCAGAAACACATTTTTGACATCAAGTTGCCGTAATGACCAGCCTTTTGACAGAGCTAGAGACAGAACTACACGGATAGTTATAGGCTTCACCACTGGACTAAATGTCTCATGGTAATCCACTCCAACCTCTTGGCTAAATCCCTTTTCCACTAAACGAGCTTTATATCGCTCAACGGATCCACCAAGATTGAGTTTCAACTTAAAAAACAACATTTTTTGCAGCGAAGGATGGGACAAGGGACCAAGTACCATTTTGTAGGAGGGCATTGTACTCTTCTTGCATAGCCTTTCTCCATTGAGGGTCTTTGTTGGCTTGGGTAAAACATGTAGGTTCAGATGGCAAGGTAGAGAGAGGCAAAGGGTATTTTGTGGCAATGTGAGCTTGCGGAAGTCGAGATTTGGCCTTACACCTGGTTACCGTATGATGAGGTACAAATGTTGTGGTCCAAGCAGCTGGTGGTTGAAAATTAATAGGAACGATGGGTGTATTAGTGGCTACTCGAAGATCAACAGGAAGTAATAGGAAGAACGGAATAGGGAGAAAAATCAGATGGGGCCGAATGACATGCCGGTGAGTAAGATGATGAACTTGGCAACGAAGGGACTGATGAGATTGACAATGGAGTTGGTGAGGCAGCAGCTGTGATTATATGATCCCTAACAACAGGAGGTTGGGGAGAAGAAGTACAAGGAGCGATAACTGGCATAGATGCCATAACAGTAGAGGCAGAGGTCGGCGCTCGATGTGGAGTAGAAGATGAACTAGCAAAATGAAACTGTAACTCATCAAAAGTCACATGACGAGAGATATACATTCCGCCACTAGGGATATGTAAACATTGATGGCCCTTATGATTTCCACTATACCCCAAGAAGATACATTTGAGGGAGAGAAAGGCTAGCTTGTGCGAGTTATAAGGGCAAATGAATTGGAAGCACGCACAACCAAAAACTTTCATGAAATGATAATCAGGAACCTTTTTGAACAACTTCTCATAAGGTGAAACATTATTGAGTGAGGGTGATGGGATATAATTTAAAGGTGCAAACCACTGTAGCAAAAGCACAATCCCAAAAGGTGAGAGGAAGATAGGCATGTGCAAGAAGTGATAAACCCATTTCTATAATATGACAATGTTTTCTCTCGGTAGTACCATTTCGTTCATGGGTATGGGGACAAGATAATTGATGAACAATCCCTTCTCAAGTTATAAAGATGGATAATTTTCTATATTCACCGCTCCAATCAGATTGTACAACTTTAATATGATTGTCAAAGAACTTCACGACTTGAGTTTTAAAGAGTAAAAAAATTGTGTAAAACTCATTTTTGGTACTCATAGGAAATAACCATGTAAATTTGCTAAAATCGTCAATGAAAAAGACATAATAATGAAATTTATTACTAGCCAAATGCGGTGCAGGACCCCATACATCAACGTGGATCAATTCAAGATGATAAGTAACACTAGCGCTAGAAATAGAAAATGACAATTTATGACTCTTGCCATATTGTCAAGATGAACAAACATAAGATCGAGACTTCGACATGACTAGTAAAGAAAGACTACTAATAATACTATTGACTGCTCGTAGAGACGAGTGACCTGAACGATTATGCCATAAATCAAAAGATGACTTGACTGCATGGAAAGCTTGCGATTGATTTGAGGGAGTTGGCTGGTTGAGTAACTGGGCAGCAAGAAGGCAAAAAAGGCCATGCTCAAGAGTCCCGTGCAGTAGTACTTTCCCCATTGCCCGATCCTTCACAAGACAAAAACGAGGGTGAAACTCAAATCTAACATCACCTGAAGCAAATTTTGCCACACTAAGCAAATTTTTGGTAATTTCAGGCACCAATAATATATTAGACAAACGTAAAAGTCGACCAATTGTAGTCAAGGTAGAATGACCAACATGAGAAATTAAACCTGTGCCATTACCAACATGAATCTGATTGCTTCCCAGATACTCTCCTCAGACCTCTATGTTTTGCATATCATTAGTTAAATGATTAGTAGCTCCAGAATCTAGGTACCAATTCGAGTCTCCAACCGTGGAAGGTTGTGCAATGACAGCAGCCATGTGAGACTTGGATAGAACTTGGTAGGCATGGTCGAAACGATGGTAGCAATTTAAGGTCGAGTGTCCAAACTTATCGCAAACTTGACATTGATTTTGGTTGGACGAGTTAGTATTGTGACCCTGACCTTGTCCTCATCTAGATCTGCCACCATAAACCTAATTGTTATTGAAACTAGTAGGCTTATTATTGTCATTCTTAGGATTGTTGGATTGCTTGGCAGACAAGTTGACTTGGCCTAATCCTTGTTCCAAACTAATCATCTGTTTCAAACGATACTCAGGACTTAGAAGCAAGCCATGAATATCAGATAATGAAATTAATTCTCCCGAGCAGTGACCGAGACAACCACAACATCATATTCTTGTCCAAGTCCTCCAAGAATATATAAGACAAGATCATCATCAGTGACAGGGTGTGCTGCAGCTACAAGATTATCAGCACACATCTTCATTTTCAGAAGGTATTCGACCATCGATGATTTTCCTTTCTTTGTGGTTTGTAATTGCAGCCTTAATTGCATTATCCTAGCCTTGGATTGTGATGCAAACATTGTTGCAAGAGACTGCCAAACTGCCTGAAATGTCGTACAACCGACTACTTGAGCTAAAATCCTTCATTGAGGGTGGAGAGAATCTAACTTAATAAAAGTTGGTCTTGTTTGATCCATAAATTGTACGCTGGATTGATAACCGCGCCACTTGAGGTTGCTTCGAAGAGCTATTTGGAATTACCTTTGGAGGGCACGTATGCATACCATCAACATATCCCTCGAGTTCGTGACCCCTAAGAACTGGTAGAATTTGTGACTTCCACACAATATAATTATGACGATCCAATTTAAGAAGATGAGACTGATTGATATTGGTTGTGAATGATGAACTCTGGGAAGGGGTTTGTCAGGTAATACTGGTAATTGAGGAAAGTGCCATCGTGAGACGTGAATTTTTGCAAGTCCTGATACCACGAAGAGATTTTATGAATATGATAAACGTAGATTGTATTTCACAAAGGAGGTATTCCTCAATATATACAGATGCTACACAAAGGTGTAGTTAAATACACACTCTCTAGGAGATAAACTATAAGTATGAGTTCTAATATAATACAACCACTGCAAGTCTATTACGATGTCCTAACATAAATCAAGTACAAATTTAAGTATTTTGACTATAAACTTTGACTTAAAGATCAGAGTGCCAATCAAAAAAATAAATTAAAAGGATTAAAAAACTATTAAAAAAAACTCTAACTAAACTATATTTAAACCAATTTTTGTAACCAAATACTGAAGTTCTTTCTTTTTGGCAATAATAAGTCTAACAAATAAATAATTTTTAAAATAATATTCGATATCACTATTTACCATGAAAAACTAATTTATCTACTAATTTACTTATTAAATAACTGATAGTTTTACTGTTGTAATAAGAAGTGTAAATAATTTTCGGACAAAAAAATAGGCAATCAAATATCAGTTTGTCACCCCCTCTCCCCCCCCTCAAAATAAATAAATAAATAAAAGTTCTGATAAAAAACTGACCATGATATCCACTTCGAAGGACCAAAAGTCACCAATAAGCAGTTTTGCCACAATCCAAAGAATGTGACAAACTTTCACCAATTTTTAGACCAATCGATGCACCAACAAACTGAATGTTCACATTCATCAACCCCATATCAAATTAAATATTTACCATGAAACAACCAATCCATATCCCAATCTACTTACCAAACAACTGACAACTTAATGTTGCCATAAGAAGTCTAAATAATTTTGAACAAAAAAAATCTAATCAAACATCAATTTGTTACCTCCCCCCTCCCCCCCAAAAGAAAATGAAAGTTCTGATAAAAAACCAATAATGATCCACTCCGAAGGACCAAAAGTCACCAATAAGCACTTTCGCCACAATCCAAAGAATGTGACAAACTTTCACCAATTTTTAGACCAACCAATGCACCAACAAACTGAATGTGCACATTCACCAACTCCATACCAAATTAAATATTTACCATGAAATAACCAATCTATATCCCAATTTACTTACCAAACAATTGACAACTTTAATGTTGCCATAAGAAGTCTAAATAATTTTGAACAAAAAAAATCTAATCAAACATCAATTTGTTACACCCCCTCCCCCCTCTCCCCCGCCAAAAAAAATAAAATATGAAAGTTCTGATAAAAGCCCAACCATGCTATCACTTCGAAGGAGCAAAAGTAATCAATTAACACTTTTGCCATAATCCAAACAACATGATAAAATTTCACCAAATTTTATACCAACAAATACACCAACAAATAGAATGTGCAGTTTACCACCCCCTACAAATAACTATTTATTTATTTTTTTTGTAAAATTTTTACCATTTAAAATGAATTAAAAAGAGGGGAGAGGGGAGAACCAAGTCCAACTACTCATGATATAACTTTAACAACTGTGAGTCATCACTTAGCACGAAGCTAACATGAAATCAACTCGGAACGCAACCTCAACAAGAGAGTATTGTGTGTAACAATTTTTTTTAGTAGTATATATTGTGTATAAATTTAGTTGTTAAACTTGATAGAGAAATTTCAAACTAGATTGTAATGAATTTTTCGCAATAATGACAAACAATAAATGAGGTAGACTAAAATAAGAGAGATAATTTTATTGCCTTTTTGGTTGGTATCCGGTGGTTGTTTCATACCATTGGTCAATATACTTGATGAAAGATGTAGAGTATAAGTCAATATTATTTAATGTAGGAGAGATAAAGGGTACACTGCATTTAATGCAATCAATAAGTTGCTATAATTTCTTGCATTTTTTCCCTCTTTCCCAATAAATTATTATACTATCAACACAATTTTGCATTAATTGCACTTGTCCAATGGGCAGACGTTTCCCTCTTTATTTTTGATTTGTTAATTTTTTTTTTAAGGATTTGTGTCACACATGCATACTTTTGTTAAAAAACTATTGAAATTTGGTAGTAAATATTTTATATTGACAGATTCATGTGATATAGGCTTTAAAAATGCATAGGAATGTTTTTTGCCCCATTAATTTATTGTTTAAATTAAATATTCATTCATAAAAAATTTAAATTGCAAAGTATTATATCTATGATGATATTTTAAAAAACAATTCTGACATATCAAATAATTATACTAAAATACATATACAAAATATAATTTTACACCACAAAAATTGTATTAAATTGAAATCTTCTTTCCCGCAATCTTAATTACACTGTCATAATTGGTGTTTGTATCATAAATGACTCCTTCAATCTTGAAATACATATCATGTAATACATTTTAGCGAAAAGTTAAATACATACTAAACACAAGTTTTAACAATCAAATTCAAAATAGATAGTCAAGCTTTTTATCTTACAAAAAATAAAAGTTATGCACAAAATGATGCATAAATAATGATGTTCATGTAACACCTCCTAATTCTTTCCATCTAATTTTAGTGGATGTACAGAGAAAATAAAAGCTGAGGAAAAAACCGACCCCTAGAGAGATCTACAACCAGTAGAAGGGGCCTCGTAAACCCCCAGATAACTTGGTGAAATTTTTTAAGTTTGAGGACAATATACGAGGTGACATACATCTTGCAAAGTATATTATGGCCGTAGAGTGGTTTCGTGGATTGATAATCCAAATACCAACTTTCAGTATCTCAAATTACGAGTTATCAGATGGTCCGTAAAAGTTTTTCCGGCTGGTAGCAGGGGTCTCGTGTCAATTTCAGTAACTCAGATTTTCAGACCCCTTATTTACGAGAGGCTGTCTGTGGCTCGTAGAATGTTCTATGACCTGTAGATAGGGTCTCGTGGACCTTGTCAATAGTTTTTAATAGGGGTATTTTTGTATATTCCTATACCTTTTATTTAAACCCCTGTACGTTTTAGAGTTACTTAAAGCCCTAAAATAAAACCCTGAGAGTATTTTCACCATTTTTCACACTTAGGGCTTTCTTGAGAAAACCAGGGGAGGGAGAAGAGCGAGAGTTCCAAATTCTAACATGAAGATCAATTGGAATTTGATTGTCTCTTCTATTTTCAGGTATGTAAGACTATCCAAAACATTGATTCTATTCTTCCATGTGCCACATAACCTGGATTGATGGTGATGTGAGTAACTTGAATCTTCTATGAATGATTTCTTAAAGGCTTTTCATAATTTCTAATCCATATCTATGTAATTTTGCATGAATTATCATTTTTATGAATTAAATGCTTGAATTAGACTATTTTTCCATATTACATGAACCATAGCATGATTTCTTTTTTTCCCCCCACATATTTTACTTACATGAGCATAATTTAAGCCTAAAAATCAATGGAATTCCTAATTGCTTTAATTATATATTTGTACTCCTAAATGCTATGAGTTAGAACGATGCATGATTGAGTCCTTATGAGTCAAGAGCTGAACCTTAAGATGATGTAACAAAAGGGTTGATAGTTGATATGATGAGTTGATTTGATAAATGTCCAATGAGACTAGATGAATGAGTTAACCAAAGGATTGATGTCTTATGAGCATATTGAGTCTTGGGACAAGTATTGAGTACTGAATTGAGTATGTGTAAGTCCAAACAAACTCAATAACTACGTAGCCGGCATATGGGAGGATTTAACTGTAAAACCAGATGTTTCCTATTGTTCTAAAATGAGGACTTGGTGTTACGGATTTTGGATCCATTGATAGGATATCCTATACCCTCGGCAGGGTATTTGATGGATGTGGCAACGACATTACTTCATTATTTCATCATCGGCTCATAAGTACTGGTTGTCGGTTAGAGAAACTCACAAATAGGCCTTGATAGCACTCTGAGTAGAAGATGAGACATAGATGATAGATGAGTAGTCATGTCTAAACTATATTCTTACTTTAGACTCTTGACATGATGATCGAGTTTCTTACTTCTTGAGTTGATTTATTTGAGTTGATGATATTCTTCCTTTACATGTTTCTTTCTTTCATTTTACATACTTGTACATTCCATGTACGGACATCCATTTAGGCCTGCATCTTTTTATGATGCAGCGACAGGTACTAGCTGTCATCAACAGGTACCCCGTTAAGGACATACTTATATTCAGCTGATTGGTGAGTCCTCTCCTTCTTTCTGAGGATATCATATCTTTTCCTTCTACTTTAAGTTTAGACTTACTTTATTCATTTGTTGAGGTAGCCATGGATCTGTCATTGGCACCATTTAGTCAGATGTCTAGAGGCGGCTTCATAGACTAGATTGTTGAGTTGTGATTGGATGTTATATTAGCTAGTTTTCTTTTTATAATAGTCTTTTAGCTTATGGATGAGATGTTTGGCCTTTGGCCTTCATTTATCATTTTAACATTTCCTTTCTTTATGTATTCTTATACATTGATATGTTTTGCTATTTGAATGTGATTGAACGAATGTGAGGAGACTGAGTGGTTCGCTTGGGGGCTAGCAATAGTCTCCGAGTGCTGGCTAAGCCAAGGGTACCCTCTCGGAGTGTGACAAACTTGGCATCAGAGCACAAAGTTCAAGAGTCCTAGGGAGTCTATTAATCCATTAGTAGAGTTTTTTTTATGGCTGTGTGCACCACACTTCATAAGCAGGAGGCTATAGGACATTAGGAATTGTCTCACTTCCTCGTATTCTGAGTTCGTGCGATAGAGTTAAAAAACTCTACAAAGCTCTTTTCGAACTCATAGATATGCGTTTGCAGATCATGCCTCCAAAATATATCGTTACCTAGAGGGATGCTTCAGCTAGCAATGTTGAGAATCCTCCACCAGAGATGCCCCCTCAGATGGATATGAGAGGATAAAGTCAACATGCTGGAATCACTAGAACAACCCTGGCACATTTTACTTTGCCTACTCCTACTGCAAAGGCTAATTTTAGAGGAGCTATCACCATGCTCAGTCAACTAGTAGCTGGTCAGAGTAGGAACCAAAGTTGATAGACTCCTAGTTCTAATTCTCAAGAGCCAACAACTGCCATCAGACTGAGAGATTTTCTAAGAATGAACCCAAATTTTCACTGGATCAAAGTTTGAGGAAGACCCCAAAACTTTATTGATAAGATGTGAGAAAAGTGTTGAAAGCCATGCATGTGACAAAAATTGAAGGAGTTGAACTTGCTTCCTATCAACTCAAGGATGTGGCAAATGACTGGTACAATCAATCGGAAGAAAGTCAAGGTGAGGATGCTAAGCTTGCTATTTGGGATGACTTGAGGGTGCTTTTCTTGATCACTTCTTTCCATGAGAGTTGAGGGAAGCGAAGGTGGAAAAGTTTGTTAACTTGAAGTAGGAAAGGATGACAATTAATGAATATAGCCTCAAATTTATATAGTTATTCAAGTATGCTCCAAAGATCGTCCTACGTGTGAGATCTAAGATGAGGAAGTTCATATTCGGCTTTGGAAAGCATGTGAAAAAGGAGTGCAAAGCGACATTGCTAATTTTGGACATGGAGATCTCTAGGGTTATGGTGTATGCACAACAACTTGAGGAGGATAAGAAAATGTATAGGGAGAGTGTTTAAGCAAGAAGGCCAAGTCGACAGAGCATCAGCCTAGCCAGCATGAACAGAGTAAGGGGGACAAGTTCTATCTTTAGAAGAGGTCTTTGAACTATGCACCATTATCAACAAGTGCACCAACTCCAAGTAACAGGTATGATTAGTAGTCTCAGGGTTATCATAATTTCAGAGCTTAGGGTTCTCAATCCCAAGCTAGTGTGACTCAAGGTTCGAGGGGGAAGCCACCATGTGGCAAGTATGGTAAACTCTATCTAGGTGAGTGTTATGAGGGCACAAATACTTGCTATATGTGCAGACAGAGTGGTCATTTTCAGAATGAGTGCTTAATGAGGAAGAAGGGTGATAGAGGTAATAAAGCTCTATCTTCAGTAGCAGCACAGAGAGGTGCCGCAATTGATACGGGTGGGGGTACAAACCATCTGTACGCGATAGGAAATCGATAGGATCAGGAAGTTGCACTTGATATTGTCATGGGTATGCTTCGAGTCTTTTCATATGATGCATATGCTTTGCTTGACCAGGTGCCACTTTATCATTGGTAACTCTATATATGGCTAGTAAGTTTGAGATCTTTCCAGAATGTCTTCTTGAGACCTTCAGTGTTTCTATTCATACTGGCGAATCCATTCTAGCTGAAAGAATATATAGAGATTGCACAATATCTATCTACCAATCATTGAGATACTTTGAAAGACTTAGTTGAGTTAGAGATGGTCGACTTTGATGTGATTTTTGGCATGGATTGGATACATTCCTGTTATGCCTCTGTTGATTGTAGAACCCAAACTATCAAATTTCAGTTTTCAAATGAGCCTATCATAAATTGAAAGGGTGATTCTATTACACCTAAGGGGATGTTTATTTCCTACCTTAAGGCCAAAAAGCTAATCTCAAAGGTATGTATCTATTACCTAGTGCGAGTTAAGGCTGATGATGTAGAGTCTCCATCTTTGGAGTCAGTTCCTGTTATCAATGAGTTTCCTGATGTCTTTTCAAATGATTTTCCTGGAGTCTCTCCTGATAGGGAGATTGACTTTGAGATTGATGTTCTCCATGATACCCAGCCTATCTCTATTCCGCCATATAGAATGGCTCTTGCAGAGTTGAAAGATCTCTTAGATAAGGGATTTATTAGGCCGTGTATCTCTCCATGGGGTGTTCTATTCCTATTTGTTCGAAAGAAAGATGGTTCCCTCAGGATGTGTATAGATTATTGCCAGTTGAATAAGGTGACCATTAAGAACAAATGTCACCTTTTGAGGATTGATAACGTATTTGACGAACTTTAGGGTGCCACTATTTTCTCCAAGATAGACCTTAGATCAGGCTATCACCAATTGAAAGTCAGAAATGTGACATCCCAAAGATGGCTTTTCAAACCCGATATGGTCACTTTGAATTTCTAGTAATGTCCTTCAGATTGACAATGCTCCTCTCGCTTTCATGGACTTGATGAGCAAAGTGTTTAGACAGTACCTTGACATGTTCATAATTGTGTTCATTGACAATATATTTGTATCCTCCAGAGATAAGGAAGAGTATACCGATCATCTTCGATTGATTTTCAAACCCTTAGAGATAAGGAATTGTATGCCAAATGTTCAAAATGTGAGTTCTGGCTTAAATCTGTGTCATTTTTAGGCCATGTTGTCTCAAGTGATAGTATTCGAGTGGAAATGCAGAAAATTGAGGTAGTTAAGAACTGGTCTAGACCCACCTCTCTAACTGACATAAAGAGTTTTCTAGGTTTGGCTTGTTACTATTGTAGGTTTATTGAAGGATTCTCTTCTTTATCATTGCCATTGACTAAGATGATTAAAAAAAAAAGCTAAGTTTCATTGGTCCGATAAGTGTGAAGAGTTTTCAAGAGTTGAAAACTAGATTAATGACTGCACCAGTGTTGACTCTACTTGAAGGGACTGATGACTTTGTGATGTACTGTGATGCTTCTAGAGTGGGATTGGGATATGTTCTGATGCAAAGAGGTAAGGTCATAGCTACTATGCTTCCAAGGAACTTAAGAACCATGAGAGGAACTATCCAACTCATGACTTAGAATTATTTGCGGCGGTGTTTGCACTCAAGATTTGGCACTACTACTTGTATGGAACATATGTGGATGTATTAACAAACCATAAAAGCCTGCGTTACGTTTTCACCCAGAAAGATCTTAACTGGAGGTAGAGAAAATGGATTGAGTTGCTGAAAGACTATGACATGAGCATCCTCTACCATACAACTAAAGATAATATGGTTGCAAATGCTCTTAGCAAGTTATCCATAGGGAGCACCGCCTGTGTGGAGGAAGAGAAAAGGGAATTGGCGAAAGAAGTTCACCAAATGGCATGGTTAGGAGTTCAACTAGATGAATCTAGTAAAGGTGGGATACTTGTGCACAATGGGTCTACATCATCCCTTGTAGTGGAGGTAAATGAGAAGCAAGACCAAGATACCATCTTACTTCAATAGAAGGAGGATGTGCATAAGCAGAAGGTGATGGCTTTCGTTAAAGGGGAGATAGTTTATTGAGGTATCAAGGCAGATTGTGTGTTCCAGATGTTGATGGTATTCGAGGTAGGATCATGGCAGAGGCTCATACTTCTAGATATTCCATCCATCCAGGGTCTACCAAGATATGCCATGACTTGAGAGAAGTCTACTGGTGGAGTGGAATGAAGAAAGATATTGCTGAGTTCATTTCCAAGTGCCTGAATTGCCAAAGTTTAGAACTAAAGGCCATGTGGAGTAGCTCAGAATTTTGAGATTCCAGAGTGGAAATGAGAGGTGATTAACATGGACTTCATCACAAGCTTATCGAGGTCCTTCAGACAACATGATTCAATTTGGGTGGTAGTTGATCGAATGACAAAATCTGTACAATTCTTAGTGGTAACGATGATAGACACTACAGAGGATTATGCCCGATTATACATAAGGTAAATTGTTAGATTGCATGGAGTTCCTCTATCCATCATATCAGATAGAGGGGCTCAGTGCCTAATTCTGGAAGTCCTTTCAGAAAGACTTGAGTTCAAAGGTGAACCTTAGTACTGCTTTTCATGCTCAGACTGATGGGCAGGCAGAGCGAATAATACAGAGTTTGGAGGATATATTAAGATCTTTCATAGACTTCAAAGGTAATTGGAATTACCAATTGCCTCTAATTGAGTTTGCCTACAATGACAACTTTCATTCAAACATCCAAATAGCTCCTCATGAGGCCTTTTACAGGAGGACATGTAGATCATCGATTGGATGGTTTGAGGTAGGTGAAGCAGGATTGATTGGGATAAACTTGGTTCATGTATGGAGAAAGTAAAGATCATCCAAGAGAGATTGAGAATTGCGCAGAGTCAACAAAAATCCTACACTGATGTTAGGAGGAGAGACTTGGAGTTTGAAGTTAATGACTGGGTGTGTGTTTGAAGTTATCACACATGAAGGGTGTGACGAGATTTGGAAAGAAAGCGAAGCTGAGTTCGAGGTACATTGGCCCTTATCAGATCATAAAGAGAGTGGGCAATATGGCTTATGAGTTAGAGCTACCACCAGAGTTAGCGACCATCATCAGTCTTCCACATTTCTATTCTTAAGAAGTGTTTGGGAGATCCATCCTTGGTTATGCCTGTTGAAAGCATTGGAGTGAAAGATAGTTTGAGTTATGAAGAGGTACCAGTCCAAATCCTTGATCGTCAGGTTTCCAAGTTGAAAACCAAAGAGGTTGCGTCTATAAAGGTATTGTGGAGAATTCTATTTGTTGAAGAAGCTACATGGGAAACTGAAGAGGATATGAAGGCTACATATCCTCATCTATTCGTGCCTTCTAATGATGAACTTTATGGTAGTAATTATTTTCTACTCAATAAGTTACTTTCCCATTAATGAGTTAAGGTCTTATCTCTGAGTTGATATTCTTCTTGAGTCTATGAGTAATTAAGTATGCATGTCTTTAATTGTATTCATGCCCAATGATGATGTTGGAGGTAGTCTTTCAATTCTAAATTTGAGTTGAGGTTGATTTCTGAAGTATGAGTATTCGAGTATCTGAGCATTTGAGTTCCTTCTCAATAGGTCTCCTAGTTACTCATCATTCGAGAATGAATGATCCCAAGGGGTAGATATTGTAATATCCCTAATTCTTTCCACCTAATCTGAATAGATGTATAGAGGAAACTGAGAGAAAAACCGAGGAAAAATCTACAGAAGACGGATCCACGAGGGTTATCTATGGCCCATAGAAGGGGCCTCATAAAGCCCCACATAACTAGGTGAAATTTTCTAAGTATGAGGTCCATATACGAGATGGCATATAACCCATAAAGTATATTTTGATCATAGAATGGTTTCGTGGATTGATAATGCAAATACCAACTTTCAGTATCTCAAATGATGAGTTATCAGACGGTCCGTAGAAGTTTTTGCGGCTCGTAGAAGGGGTCTCGTGCCAATTTCAAATAACTCAGATTTTCATACCCCTTATTTATGAGAGGTTGTCTATGGCTCGAAGAATGTTCTATGTCCCGTAGATGGGGTCTTGTGGACCCTATTGACGATTTTTAACAGAGGTACTTTTGTCTATTCCTATACCTTTTATTTAAACTCTTGTACGTTTTAGACTTACTTAAAGCCCTAAAATAAAACCCTACGAGTATTTTCACCATTCTTCACACTTAAGGCAATCTTAAGAACACCAGGGGAGGGAGAAGAGCGGGAGTTTCAAATTCTAACACGAAGATCGACTGAAGTTTGATTGTGGTATTGACATTAAGGTGTATTAAATTTGTTGACATCCTTAAGTAATTTAGGGTCTTAAATTATATAGGAATGATTTTTTCCCCAAAGAAAAGATAGCTCCATCGAGTCAGACTTGCTATCCATAAAGTAATGATATTGTGAGAAGCTTGGATTTGACTAGAAATGACGAAAGCACCGATCAACTCTTTCATTACTAGACATAACATTTTGTGAGAAGCTTGCCCTGCCTTCAACTTCCACAATGCATAAAAGAGTTATATGCATGTGATCTTTTAATCTTGAAAAGCATCCCTGATTTCCTTACCAAATATTCAGAGCTCTATTCAGTATCATTCACACGCCATATCTAGAACAGAGGTGAACTGCCTGATATCTTGCTTTTCGTCCTCCATACAATTAGTGTGGCATCTCAGGTATAGCGCTCTCTTCTCTAGCAATTTTGCTGCTTATCTAATTAACTTTTATATATTAGAGTTTATACCGGTTTCTTTCTTGCAGTGTGAGAAAAGGTTGCCATTTAGCCTTTGTTTCCCTGGTGATATAAGATGGAACGGATTCACTTATTATCGGAAA
>JAOTQJ010000905.1:0-19070 GCA_025642045.1 Solanum sejunctum | reverse complement strand
TATTCTTAAGGACCAAACTTAGGTGAAATATTGCATTCGGTCCCAAACTTTATTAAATCGAACCAATTAAGGACTTTTGGGAGTTAAATTAAGTTACGGGTCCTAACGACAAACACTTCTACTTTCCAAGGAAAATATGCACATGGAGAACAATCTAGATGTAGGTGAAAGATTTTCCATACAAATACAGAGATTTAGCAGCAAAACATGACAGAATAGCCCGTGGTACGTGAGAACACAGCTAAAAAATATGATCAATAGAGGAAGGTACAAAGAAGAAGAAACCAAAAGTAGAAAGACAGAAGGGTCAGAATTAGAGAAATCAAAATCAGACAACAGAGGAGGATCTCAAAGGCGAAGACCTTACTTTTGATAGTTGAAGAAGATATGCAAGGAGAAGAAGCATGGAGTATTGAGGTTGCAAACCTAAAAGAGCATCTGGAAGCTGGATTCTCCTATGGAGGGGACATTGCCATAAATCTAGGTCTAGAGATGAGAGAGTAAATGATGGGCTAAGTTTTGGAAACACCGTAGATGTTATGTCTTCTTATATAGGTGACGTGTTTGGGCTTGGTTCGAGTTTTGGCTAATCCAATTGTTTTGTGACTTACGAATTGGGATTGGGCCAAATATAGTGTGTGTTTTGTTTAAGTTTTATTAATAAAATCATAGTTACTTAAAAAAAGAAAAAAAAAAGAAAAACAACTAGATGTAGGTGGAAGGATAGTGATTGTACATAGTAAAAATAAAGTTACTAGTGCTATCTACAAAGACAACAACTGGGCCGCTTTTGCTTACAAAAATATCTCCAATAAAAAAGAGGAATTGAAGATGGGTAAGATCAGTAAATCACTGTATATGATGTCGTCAATATCAGAAGCTGTGAACAGCCTCTTCACCCCCTTCATCCTGATGGCTGGTCAAGGAGTTTAAGAAGAAATAAGGGGTCATTTGAAGAAGGTAGTAAATTGAAGGAGGAAAAGATACTCCCTCAACATCTGGACATCAAAAAGCAGGCTCAAAAACCTCATAATTTGGTAACTAGAAGCACTGCACATAGGAAGTAAAATCAACAAAGAAGAGGTTGGTTATTTAACCCATGCAAAGAGGATTCACCTGAAGGCACAACAAACAAATCTCAGATCTGGCAGAGGAATACGGGCTCATGGATGATTGATAACCCAGAAGATCACAGTGAAGCATGCACTATTCATCCCAGCTTCAAGAAGCATCTGAGTAGACGAAAATATGCTTTTAGGAAAGTGAAAGGTTGTCTCTAGATAGGGTTATGTTTTTTGTTATTAAGGAAATAGGCCCGATTCACCCATTTATGAGCTTGACAAAGGAGTGTATTTTGCAATAAAATTCCCAATGGACATATTTGACCAAAAAAGAAAAAAAAAAGAGAGACCTCACAAAGAAATACTAACAAAGCAAAAAGGTCAAAAAGTAAAATTGTATCTTATTTCATCTTCTAAAAGCTAATTTCTCTCTAAGTTTGCATCTTGTAGTCTTCACCTTAATATCTCATAAATTAACCTGCCTCTCACAACATGCAAGAGTCAATGGATGATTTTCACGCCATACAGCCACAAAAAGTGTAGCTAATCTACCTAGAAATAATAAATTTTAAAAACTCCGATGAAAAATGTCAAAATTGAAAAATAGAATCTCAATTTTTTTCATGAATATATAATAAAAACCTTACCTAAATTGGGAAACACTTGAGAAGATAACATAAGCATAATAAAATTTAAACGAAATACACCCAAAAAATAAATTTGCATCTCATAATTAGATGCAATATTGCTCATATAAGGAATGGAATTCATTCAAGAAGAAGCGAATTTCTTGAAGTGTTAAAATGAAAATTTTCACGTGCCATGCATTAGGAAGTGTAAGAATCTAGATATTGATATGTATATATTTACTTTAGGATCCTTTTACTTTTTTCTTTAATAGCTAATGTGCAAATAAAACTTAGATATGTTATTCCCAAAATGACCTCATTTACAGTTATCAATCTATATATTTTGATTATATCCATTTGTCATCGGATCAAAATAGCACGCATTGTTTAATTGAAGATGAAGAGTGGTTAGTCGAATATCACATGGACTAAAACTGGAACAATGTGATATCTTATGGACTAAAAGAGTCATTTTCCCTATATAATATTATAGATCATTATTTTTTCTTAATATAATAAAGGGAAAATATCACATGGAGTTTTTTTGAATACAACTCATTTATACCATCCATTTTAATAGTTGGGCTCAATTATGCCACTGTAGTTATCAAAATGATCCATTTGTGCTATTACTTTTTAATGGTAAGGTTTGATGATTTTACGAAACCATTTTTCAGGTGGCTTCTTATTAGAGGTCAATATCACCAACATTAAATTAGTAAAAATAATTCAAATATGCTATCAAAATTTGAGAAAATATTTATCTACACGATCTATTAATAGTTGGGATCAACTATGGCATTGTCAATATAAAAAGAACCCATTCTTTTTACTCTTTATGTTCAGGTTTGATGGTTTTGCAAAACCTTGTTTTCTCATAGACTCTTAATAGAAGTCCATGTTCCAAAATTAAACCGCCTAGTTAATTAATTTAATTTGAAATTAAAACCTGACTCATTAACACCATACCAACTCGCTCTAATCCATTTTCTGTTTATTTCACAAATCCTTAGATCAATAAATTATAAAAACCTAGTAGATAAATTCTCCATTAAATTGTAGAAGAAAGGAGGGGGGGGGGGTCAAAATATTAATTATAGAATACTAAGCAAACAAGGATTTGCCACTAAATTATGATAGAAATGTAGGAATAGAAAGCAAAAAATGAAAATAAACAAATTTTGCTACAATCAAAGTGAAATCATAGGGTGCAACATTGATCACATGAGTGTAATCGTGATTAAAACATCATAAACCTTGATGGTACTCCAAATAGTAATAAAATAAACAAGAACGAAAAACCTCATGTGAACTAATAAAGAACTAATATATCAAGAAAAATAGGGTCCAATTTCCAAAGAGTGAGAGAAGAGTAATTGAGATTTGTGTCAAAAAAAAATCATGACTTGTAAACACTAAATTTTTGAAGCTTTTGTTGAGGAAGTCTGTAATGACCTAGTTGGTCATTTTTTAGCTTATCTATGAAAATTATTATTTTTCCCTTTCATAAGCTTCCTTGGGCCTATTTTGAACTATCTGTATTATTAGAACTGAAATCCTGAGTTGTAAAAGTTGAAAAATATGAGTTTTGGCATTTTTAGAAGTTTAACTTGTTGAAAAAGTGAGTTTTTATACCATTCTATGTTTTGGATGTCAGATAAGAAATCTGTCGATTCCATTAGCTCCAGACTATCAAATCTGGGCTAGGAGAAGTTAGAAAACTGAATTCAGAGTTAAAAGAAATTTTTTAAGCCCAATGTTGCATTTTTAGTTATTTTCAGAACCAAAGTTTGACTTACTCAATATTCGGAGTTTGAAAACTTGGATCACATTTTCAATAGTTCTGCTAGCTCCGAATGGTGAAATTAACACTATAAATGGTCTATTCATAATTTTGAGAATTGCTAAGGGTATTTTTGATATTTTGAGTTTTAAACTAGTTTATTTGATGTGCATTGGTAATTGTGTTGAGAAGACCTCTGAATTGAATTTTGATTATTCCGTTGAGTCCAGATCGCCATTTTTAGTATGGATACATATTTGATTTGTGTAATTATAATTCCAAATGAGTTCTGAGGGTCCATAGTTCTAGAATTAGCTGTGTATTGCTGATACCAAGCTTCCTGGTGCAGGTCCGTTTGTTCTCTACATAGATGCCTGGGAATCCACATTCACGGAGGTGTACCTGGTTTTGATCCACATTCATAGTCAAGGCCTCCACATTCATGAAGGTCAGTGATGCTAACTCACCTTATTTGCAGTCCTTGTTCTGCATTCATGGGGCCCGCCCTATGTTTGGAAGCCCCACGCCAAGTTCGCGGAGTGTATTTTCAGCCTGAACAGTGTTAAAATTGATAAACATCATTTTTACTCCATTTTCAAATATTTTAAGCTTTAGGGGTGATTTTATACGAAGGTTTTTGAAGGATTATTTTGGGTTAGTGTTTCTAACCTTATTAAATTCCATGACTTTTATCTTGATTTTATCTTCATTTTCATGAATTTGAATGTTTAAAATTGGAAATTTTTAGTCTATGATTTCAAAACTTTAAATGGTGATTTATCTTTTAATTTGAACTCTCTTTTAGAGAAAGTTTCACCTATGAACTTTTTTTTTCATCTAGAACCCGATTTTCAAGTCAATTTCCAGATTTGGGAATCTTAAATTTCAGTCCTAATTTTGACCATTTTTCCTCTAAGCCTATGTCGTGCCATATGGGTATCAAAATTTATCTCTTAATGCTTAGTATCTATTTTGATGATAATGGATCTATTCGGGGATCATCTGGGGTTTAAGTTGATTGAAAGCTTGTCCGAGTACGTTTTTGGTATTGAGGTAGGTTCGACTAATATTTTTGGGACTGAGTTTGAGTCAGTAGACGTGATCATGTGATAATTATAAGATTTAGATTGATTTATGAGCCAATGGCATGATATGACAAAGTTTTGATGGAAATGTGATGTTGGTAATTTCGAAATTTGAGTAAAAGGTGATGCTGTTGATATGTTGAGATGAAATCATGAGAATTGAGATAATTCTGGATATTATTGTGATAAGATGAGACTTGTGATAATATTTGGATAGTGGTGGGGTAAAATTGACGATAATTTTTGATATATTTGAGATTTATAAGCTTAGATAGGGACTTGTGGAATCTGGTTTCATTGACCTTCTGATGATGGATGAGAGAGGGGTAACATGAGACATATTGATAGTATTGTGGTGCTAGTTGATGCACTTTGACATAGCCCTTTTGTTGTGGTGGCTATTGTACATATCCTTTATTAATTGTATTGTTATTATTTATATAATTGAAAGGTTGCATTGGTATGCACATATCTCATACTAGAATGGTTGCACTGGTATACATATATTTCATACTTGAATGTTGTATTGTTATGCACATATCTCATTGTTGAATGTTGCATTGGTATGGACATATCTCATACTTGAATGGTTACCTTGGTATGCACATATCTTATTGCATCTGTACCAATTGAGACATTATGATACATTGAGACATTATATTATAAGGCTTATGATGCTTGAGATACTTTAGTATGAGGCTTGCGACGCCTCGAGATACTTCTGTTTATGTCCTGCAACGCCTTGAGATATTTGAGTGCATAGCTTATGATGCCTTGAGATACTTCAGTGTAGGGTCCTGTGATGCCTTGAGATGCTTCTGTTTATGGCCTACCACACCTTAAGCTATTTGAGTACATGCCTGCGACGCACCCAAATTCTATCTGGAAGCTTTGGTTCGATCGATATGTACATCAACCCTGCAACAGTTGTGATTCCACCTCATACATGGCCTATGACACCATTACTTTTATTATTTCATATGCATTGGATCATTGATTGTACTTACTGCCTTTAACTGCTCTTATTTATGTTTATATTGTGTACTAACCTTGTGATACAGGTGGTAAAGATTCTTAGTTATTACATGCTTATTCAATTTCTCTTACCCAGTTGATTGAACCTACTAGGTACATTTTGGTGTACTTAAGCCTAATTTGTTTCCTTCCTACAGTTCGAGCACATAGACCCATACAAGGTAGTTGAATCATTCTAGCTAAGTTATTCTCTTTTTATCTAGATCTTAGCAGTGAGGCTTACACTTTGATTCATCATAGGTCTTTTGAGATTCCCTTAATTGCTTTCTCTTCTATGTATTGTGTTAGATATTATCAGACAATCTTGTATCCTTCATTTAAGATAGTTTTATTTTAATCATTCGTAACTATTTTAGATGCTCTTGTACCCATGAGTCCATATTTTGGGATTTTGCATTAAATATTATGGTTGTTTCTGCTTTACTTTATTCTCCTTAGTTGTGATTCGAGTTTTGGTCATGAAAAGTTTGGTATTAGAGCTCTAGGTTCATTGGGCTCATGAGTCAATAGTGGGGAGTCTAGTAGATTCTCATTGATCGATATGTAGATGTCCATACCTATCTTCAAGAGGCTATGGGACATTTGTTATGAAAAACTCTCATATCTCGCTTTTATTCGCGTGTTTCTTCATATCACTTGTTTTGAAAGTGTCTAAGATACTCCTTCTACATAGATGTCGATTATTAGATACTGACAATTAGTGAGAGAGCCTGAGTATGAAGGTAGGGCTCATGACAGGGTCAAGGGCTAATGAGTTGCTAAAGGTGTAGCTCCACCTAGAGGGCAGACTAGATCAGCTTGCCTAGAGCTTGACTATAAGTCAGAGAGCCCTATAGACTCTGTTCCACCATCTTTAGCCCCTGAAGCTACACCCTCGGTTCAGGAGTTGCTTTTGCAGGTATTAGCTATATTAGAGGGAGCACCCCCTGTTCTAGTTAATATCAATGCACCAGTTTCTGCAACATCAGTTGGTCCTTCTATAGCCCCAGGTGATCCAGCTATGATTTGTATTAGTCTTTCCTTAGTGTCAACAGATCCTGATATGAGATGAATGATTCCACCTTAGGCATCTTGGCTGAGTTCTAGTTCATAATTTTAGGGATCAACTATTGCTACATCTATTGAACCACCTAGAATTTTGGTGCCCTCATCTTCTTCTAATCCTACCATGTCTATAACTGAGTAGAAGTTTTTTGAGCAGTTTGTATGACTGGCTCCCTCGAGATTTAATTGTACCCTTGGTAGTAGGGCTTATAATTTCTTGTTAAAGTGTTTAGACTAGGAATATAATTTGGCCATCATTGAGACACATGGAGTTGCTTACATCACTTACAAGTTTACTGGCCTAGCAAAAGAGTGCTGGAGGTCAGTTTTGTCTTGTCAACCCATTAGGTTTCCATTCATGACATAAGAGAAGTTCACAGAGGCTTTTCTAGAGAGGTTCATACCATATAGCCTTCAGGAGAGATGACAAGATGAGTTTGATAGACTTTAACAAGGTTCTATGTCAGCATTAAACTATGAGGCCAGATTACATACACTGTCTCGATATTCCTTGTCTAGCATACCTACTGAGTTCGAGAGGATTCGTTGCTTCGTCAAGGGATTGGCGAGGTATCTTCAGGAGGCCACGACTTTCTTTGTTCTAGCTAGAAATACATTTTAGAGTGTGCTAGATTAGCTCACATGATAGAGCATATCATGTATGGTAGATAAGGTGGCGAGAAGAGATTTCATTAGCACGGCCATTTTAGTGGTCACCTGCCACAACATCGAGAGTTCTAGAGGAAGGGTCATTAGGGTTGGGCAGTTCATGCAACTATACAAACATCTAAATGCATTGATAGGTCTAGATCTACTTTGATGGGCCATGATAACTCTTCTAATACACCCAGATGTGGTGGCTTTTCAGGATAACCATCTCAGAGGTAAGAGGCCGGGGATTGTTACCATTGTCATGAGATTCAACACTTGGCCTATCATTGTCCACATTGTTTACCTTCTACCCAGGCTTCAAGGTCTCAACCAGCCTATCCAAGTGATTAGTGAGAGAAAAGCCACCAGGAATGCTCCTAAATATACATATAACTATATTGTACAATGCCAATGTCTGGATACAAAAGACGGCCAACAAAAGAGGAGGAGATTGCTAAGTGTCTAGAGCTGCTGATGCTCACTAATGTCTCCTGAAATGGTTGGGACTCACAACTCAGCCATGGCCAGTACCTAGACCTTCAACATTGGAAGATACAGAAATATAAGTGTGAGTACTGATAATGGGCACCCAGATGTCGTTATCGGCCAATTGACTGAAAAACTGTAAAAGTAAAGGCTCAAATATTGAAAATAAGTCTAGTAAATCAAAACTCAGATCAAGAAGTACGCATGTGTGGAAAATCCTCTAACCCCAACTCGATCAACCCAAGTGATGTGCAATGATACCAACTGACAAAATCTGAGTAGGCCGATCCCAAACTGAGATATAGTGATATACTGGGTGCAAGGCCCTAATGTCTATGCCTGTGCGACAATTAGGCCCCTATAAGCCTAAACAATACACCTGAACATAATTTATTTGACAAAATCATCATAGAAGCCAACAAAATACCACAAAACCTAACTCTCAGTATGACATGATCAAGGCTCAAGCTGTACATGTGTGTAAGGCCCTAGTATTTATGCTGGTACACCTACGTGTAATCAGGGTGTGTACAAGTGCGTGAATCCATAGGTAACCAATTGGGTCCTCGACACAAAGTATCACATATCAACTAAGTCCTCAACCCAAAGTATCATTTTGAGGCCATGAAAATCGACCATAGAGCCTTAATATATATAACGATGGAATGAATCCCCCATGGGAGAAAGAACCCCCTTAAGATAATCAAATGGGTCTCAGACCCCGTACATTTGGTGGGAGGAATGCCTCTGTACAAGTAAGAGGGTCTCAGACCTAAAATATAACCAACGAGCTCCCCGACCAAAAACATCAACAGGTGCTCGAACCTCAGAATCGACACCTGTGCCTCAGACGCTCAGACATGGCCACCGAAGACTATAGATTGCAGGGAGTGTCACTTAGGTCTCGGACACTCAAACATGGATACCAAATACTACAGACCACAGGGAGCATCATCTAGGTCTCAGATCATAGGATTAGTCACCCACTCAACTAGTCTATCCAAATCTAAACCTCTACAGTCATATCCTGCCTCCAAGAAACAATCACATAGCCCAACTAAGCATAACCATCACCTCTCTTAGACAATAACAAGTAACTCCAACATCAGGTATGAAAAACTAGTGAACAACGAATAACAGCAGTATACAAGATTGTATACTTCTCATAAATTAATGTAGGGTCATACCAACCCGAGGCCAAATACACTACAGTCCAGTCAATCCTAAGAACTCAGAGTAAACATGGACAATCATAGGTATATCATATGTATTCAAAACAACCAAGCCTAACATATCAGAATAATATCTATACTAGAGTTGGTCCATAGTATGGCATATTATCAGTAAACAACCTTACGACCAGTATATCTCAATAGCATCAGGCTACACACCTATACAGATAGGAGTTAAGCCTGAATACATAATGATATGCTACTAAAGTACAACACTTTTGATACTTAAAACTTTGAATTTTGTGTGTTCTGAAAGCGATGTTAGTAAGTTTGATGTGTTTTTCTGTTTGTTTCTTAGGATTTCAGCAATCATGATGATTTGGTCAAAGTTATGTAGATTTTAAGTTTTGAGGATGTATGGAGCTTTCTACTGGCCGTGGTTTATTCTGTGATCCGTAGAATGAGTTTAAGATCTACTGAAAGGCTAATTTTTAGATATTCAAGGTATAGGTTGTTAGAAAAGCTATGGAATCATTTACATCCTATATGTGAGTTCGTATGTTAAAGATCAGGAAATATGTTGAGTGCTAAACTATTATCAGATGAGGGCCCTTACGAGTTGTAAGTCAGATGATGGGTCATGGATAAGATCATGGCTGGATGATAAAGATTTTGAAAATTTGCTGGAAAGTTAGTAGATGACCCCTTAAGGATTGTAAGTCAGAAGTTGACCCAAAGGAGGAGTTTGTAGGTTGAAGAAAGCTTTTGTTCGAAGGAGATTATGAAGCTTAGATAAGGGTTGTGATTCTTTCTATGGCTCGTAACCTTGTCTATCTGAGTTGTCAATTCTAATTTTCCTATTTTTATTTTAGATTTGGTTTTTACTTATTTTTAATAGGTGTTTTAGGTTTTTTTTAGAATGGGGACAAATTGGAGAGCATTAAGAACATTGAGACTTTGTTACTTGTGATTATTTTTCACATTACATTGGGTTTATTACATTGTTATTTCTTATGGAGATATCCTATTTATTGTTCTTCAATACATCATTGTACGTGTTTAATTATCCTATGTTTAACATCATTCTTTTATCTACAATGATCATGAATAGTTAAATCCACAACTACGGTTGTGGGAACTATGAAGAACTAACAAAGTAAACATTGGATAGCCCGTAACCCTTGAAAAGTGTGTATACGCGTATTGATTATCTCTTTGTTTAGAATGGTTTTTAATGGTGGACACCATTAAAACTCGCCTAATTCTTACTTACTAGATCAAGGGGATAATGAATGGGATAAGAGATATTAATAAGATTCGATGTGATCCCTCTAGTCTAATTAACCAAACTGGATCAAGGATGCTTGTATTGGAACAAAAGGTAGGTGTTAGTAATGCAATACAGCGAAGCTGAATTAAATCACATAGTGAAATTTGCCTCTACCTTGGATCATAGGTTTAGGTAAACATAACTTACCAGTTCTTCATGCTACACACTAAAAAAAAGTTATAATTATTGATATATATCGCCTAAACTACACATCCTTTTGAAGGTATAAGCAGCTGATGTTAAAATATATAACCTAACCACGGTTAGGATCAGTCTCACATAGAATATGGTCTAGACCTGGAGTAATCACGAGGAATTCAAGCAAATTAACCTACTTATCTCCTGGGGGGGGGGAATTTTGTAATTGCAAGAAGTAAGTTGTAACTAGAAGCAAGTGTTGCAAAATCAGTGAACAATATCAATGTAAAATCTCAAAGTTCTCTAGAAGAAAGCACAATGTAATAATCTCAATGTAAAGATCACATATATATGGGTTCTCCAAGTGTTTGTGTCCTCTATCATGCATCTCCCCACTAAAAAGACTTAAAAACCTATGCTCCTATACTCACGACTATGACCTCGGCTACTTGGACCAGGATCTCTATAGGACTTTCTTGGCTTGTAACATAGGCTTATGCAGCTTTGTATGATATTTTTAGAACATAGTGACTAATGACCCTCCTTGACACTAACTTTTTACCTTCCAACACTGTCATTTTTTTAATTATTTTTCCCTTCTCCTATTTCAAACATTCCTGAGTGCTTTATTCAAACTTTTAAACTCATTACTTTTACTTTCACATTCTTCTTCTTCTTCTTCTTTTTCTACACACTAGTCATTTTTCTTACACCCGTAACACATTTTTTCCTTTTTTTATGTATCCCTAGCTTCCATCCCTATTTAGTGTGATTTTCCTTACACTAGCCACACTCAACTTAGGCTTTTAGCCTGAATTGAGGTGTACAATATCTAACATATGAACCAAGGCAACTTTTGTAGCCACCCTCAACTTAGGCTATTGGCCTGATTTAAGGTGTAAAGTAAAATATTCAAGGATGGATCAGGGCCAAATTTAGGATTTCACATTTAAGAGCCCAAACTTCCATCTTTAGATCATTGGGCCTCTTCATAGACTTACAGATATTGAAGACAACTTCTTAATCATTCAACATAAACTTGAATTGTCCTTATTCCATGTCCACTGGTGCTCGCCTAGTGGATAGAAGGGCCTCCCCAAGATGATTTGGGCTTGGAAGTCAACTTTGCATTCAAGAATCATGAAATCTACAGGGAATATGAATTTTTCCACTTTAACAAGAACATCATACAATATCCGCACATGTTTCTTCACCATCTCATCAGCCATCAACAACCATATGCTTGTCGGAGTAGGGGGTCTCAAGCCTAACTTCTTGAATATTCAAGAGGCATTAGATTGATGTTGGCATCTTGGTCACACAATGCCTTTGCGAATTACACATCTCCAACAGTAAAGGGTACGGTGAATGCTCTAATATCTTCTCTCTTTTGCACCACGGACCTTGTTACTACAATGATGTGATGCTGAAGCTCTTGAGAAAGCTCTTGGATTATAGTCCTCTTTTTCATCACTAAGTCCTTCATTAATTTTTTATTCCTAGGCATCTTCTCCAATGCCTTAATGAGAGGGATATTGATCAAAAGTTTCTTCAATATGGAGATGAAGTGCTGAAACATACCTTCTTCCTCTTTCTTTTTGAGTCGTTGAGGGAAAGTGGGGATGTCTAGGTATGGGTTTCAACTTTTATGGCATTACTACCTCATATCTCACACTATTCTTGGTGCTAACATCTCCGGTCTTTGCATCCTTACAATCTACCATATTCTCTTGAACCTCATCATCGTCAACTAGCATTAGTGGATCAATAGTCTGCTTGCCACCATGTGTTATCACTGCCATGCACTACGCCTCATTCTTTAGATTCTGCATTATGTTGCTTGGCAACGTACATATACATCACAAGCAATTCTAAGGGGTGAAATCAAATGACTCATGCTATAGGAGTAGGACTTAGGAACTTCAACTTCTCATCATCAAAGTATCAACATAAGATAAGACATAAGCATAGTACTATATTACTTGTGAATCATATATTCCCAACACATTTGCAAGTAAAGTTGGTTGTATTGCAAAATTAATACTTGTCATATTACCTGAGAAAACCTAGTGGCAGGAACACTATCACTATATAAATCCCTAGGTACATGAACAAAAAAAATATAAATTCCTTTCTTAATACAAAGGAAAATCTACTGGTTACCTGAAAAGTTATTTAGAAATTATTTTTGATGCTATTTTAGTTGGGGATTGAGTCTTGGGTAGCTAGACATTTTATTACCTAGAAATATAGTTGGTGATTTAGTTACAATTGTAGTAGTTGAGATCTAAGTGGTTAGACTATATTTAGTTGGCCATCTGTCATGCCTTGGGAGGGTACATTTGGCATAACTAACACTAGAAGAACCATTGTTTATTCTCCTAGAGAAGTACTTGGCCTTATCATCACTTCGCATTCAGTCATCAAAGGTAAATTCTTAAGTAAGGCTAGGAAGTACCCAAGCAAATAAGTCTTTATATAAATAAAAATTTTCAATGAACAAGAATTGGAAGGTAAATAACAATTAACTATCACTAATCACTGTTCATGAAACCTCTATACAACTCTAAAAGGTACTAAGACAAATCCTAGGTTGCCTCAAAGAAATAATACTAATACAAATGAAATACAAGAAGGCTCCTTTGAATAGTAAGGAGGGTTCAACAAGTCTAGAATGCAAAGATTGTTCTTTAATTATGCGCTTGTTAAGAACCTCTATCACCTATGTTTGCATCACAAAATGATGCAGACCAAAATAGATGTCAGTACATTGAATATAGTGGCATGTAAGGTGGACCAAGAGCTAAATAATGCTCAATACAAGTCGAGCCCATAAGCTCAAACAATCAACCAACGAACTCAACAATTTATAAATAGACTCAGTCAAGGATGCAAGATTTTTATAGTAAAATAATGCTCTTAAGAGGAACTTTAGCATACAACTCAATCAAATCATTTATGCACAATCAAACTAATCATATGGAGTACTATCAAGGATTATTTGGGAGTTTCTCTTATCATCCAACAATCACTTATGAGTCAGTGATCATACAACAATCTCATTGATGTTGCCACAACCGTCCAATACTTTGTCAAGGTAAAAGATGAATCAACCAACCACAGATCCAGGCCAATCAATCTAGTTCCTGTAAGGGACATAAAAAGGAAACATTTGACTTAAAGGTTCAATGCTCTCCTACTTTTGGTAATATAGTTGTTGAGTTAAATTATTAATTACTATCACCCAATTTTGGTGATTGATACTCCCTCCAAGACCCAATAATCATAAGTCAAACAATCTCAATCAAACCAATCATTAGTCTCAGAACGACTCCAATTAACTCATCGATTCTATAATAATCAAGCCTTCTGGTTCATCAACCATCCAATCTATCCCAATCACATCATTCAAGAGTCGTTCAGATAATCATTATATTATGCTCAATCAACAATCAACCAATCAGGACTATCAATCATAAGTGTTGTCAAAACTCATCAAATCATTCAAGACTCTAACTCAAATGGTCATTTAGACTCCAAATAGTCATGCTCATCACATAAAGACATGTAAAAATTACTCAATATAGACATTAATAAATAATATTCTCAATTTAATTGCTGCATAAAGTTCTACATGGATTTATGGAACTAGGGTTCATATCAACTAGTACAACTAAATGCTCAAATCTCATACAATCAGCTTGTGTACCTTCAATACGTTCATAATTATGCATGAAGACGCAGAATAAACATAAACAATTCAAAGTTTAGGATTTTTGGAGTTCTTCCTACTAAACCTCTCAGCATACTTTCGACTCAAGAATATTAACAAGGGCAACTAGACGGATTCAATCCAATATTTTAGGTAGCCTTACGTACATGAGAGATTTAAATTCTTGAAGAACTCACTACATTCTCTTGAAATCCTAGTTTCCTTTTTCTTCTCTTTAGACCTTGTTCAAAATCTTGAGATTGTGTTTGATAGTAACGAGATTTGATGGTGATGTTTACGGATTTAATTCGGTGTAAAATCATCAAGTTTAGGCTTAAAAAGAATGTGAAATGACTAAAATTTACATTCTTAAAAAGCTTCGTAGGTCATCTATGGGGCAACCTACATTCTATAAAAGCTTCTACGAGGCAACCTACATTCCAAACTATGGACTAAAGGGGATCTGAAGACCTATAGATGGGTCCATTGGGATTTGTACTCAAAAACTAGCTTGGACAGAAATTTTCAGGAGCATGAAGTGAGGTCTCATAGTCTGAACTATGAAATGTAGTTCAGGGGTCATAGATGTTGATGCAGAGAACACTGGTTTGACAATATTCACTAATACGAGCATAAGTTTTTACTCCAAACTTCAAATGAGGCAATCTTGGAGGCATAGGAAACTGGATTCAAAGTCCTTTAATTTTATGAGTTATGGGCCACCTAACTTTTTATATTCTAGGGGAAATATGGTCATTGAAGTTGACCCTTTCATAAACTCTTTATATTTTAGGAAATATGGTCATTGTACTAGGCTTGATGTAAAGGATACCTTATGAACCTAAACTACATCTAATACAACTTGAATGCTTAAGAATTGATCATAGCAGAAATATACAACTTAGGAGTCATTGGATCACCTAACTTTTATAAAATCATATATCGAAACTCAATCAGTTAGGAACCTTTTAACTCAACTTTCTACTACAGGATTCTTGCGACAATAGTCCTCTCCAAATCTGTTTTGTCACTAATTGATTTATGTTCATGCCTATTCTCAATTAAAAATCATCATGTAAGACCTTATGAACATATAAAGAATGGCTCAACTTTAACTAAAATAATTTAGGGTGTTACAATATCCCTCCCCTTGGGATTATTTATCCTCGAATGATGAGTAAAATAGGAAACCCATCAAGAACTCAAATACTCGGATACTCAAATACTCATACTCATAAATAGACTTCAAACTTAGGATTCGAAATTGAAGCATTATCTCCAACATCGTAATTTGGAATGAGTACAAGCAAGAACTTGCATACTCAAATACTCAGAGCTTCAAGACGGGCATCAATTTATAGATAAGAACTCAACATACTAGTAGACATCATATTTGAATTGAGAAGACGACAACCATATTGACTTCTTCCATCAAAATTTCTCATAACTGTTGGGAAGATAATTATAAGCATGATATTAGAATAGGGTAGTATGCATCAACAATATGACTGATAACTTTTAAGATTATCAACTTTTCTCAACTATGCTCTTCTTCTTAAATACCAAACTTTGTTGTCTGAAGCTTATAATACTCACTAAGGAATAAGTCTACTTTCACGCTTTCACACAGTTCAAGCCTAACTCAAAGTCACCATGTGCTATCAATAAACTAATCATGCTCCTATAATTTATCCCCCAAGATTCCTATTCTATACCTTCATAGGGACTTTCATTTAGAGAATACTACTCCTTCTCACTACTCCAATACCTTTGCTCAAAACATTCATTTAAGAGTCATCAATAGCCTGCTACAATCACTCACATAATCACATTCACATATTCAAGCCTATTATTCTAACCACTTTATGGCTTCTTTGAAGTCAATAACACTACTATCTAAGCCTTAAGACCTACTTTGTTTAATTACCTTATCATTTTCCCCTTAGCTCAAAGGTCATCATCCTATGGCTTGATTCTCTAGGTTATGGATCTACCCCATGACTACTATGTTCTTCTCTACAATATTTGTACTTAGCCTTCACTAACACCATAAAACTCCAAAATAAACTATCCTTTTGGGTGGAAATATAAAGCTCTTACATACATAACTTTTTCTCCTAAGGCTAATGTATGAAGCATGGTTGGGGGAAGAGTGAATGAGTACATCTTGCTCCAGATCAAATACACAAATTTGAATAATTTTTCTTTGGGGATAACTCTACTACATGATATAGTATTTGAAAGGGAGGAAACTCTTCTTAAATGTCAATAGTCCACCATTTATAGAAGTGAAGCCCTCACAACCACAGATAAGATCCTATAGACATGGCTTCACAAACACCCTAGGACACTTGAACTCTATGTTCTGATACCAAGTTTTTTATTCCCTAGGAGAGTACCCTTAGTATGACTAGCACTTGAAGAACCATTGTTGATTCCCTATGAGAACCACTTAGCCTCATCACATCGAGTTCAATCAGTGAAAGTAAGTCTAGCAATTACCAAGATAACTAAATCTTTATTTCAATAGAAATTTTCAATGAATAAGAGTTAAAATATAAATAGTAATTGACTAATAAAAATTAACTATCACTAATCACTGTCCACAAAGCCTCTATCCAAGTCTAGAAGGTTCCAAGATAAGTACTGAGCTACCTCAATGAAATAATACTAATTAAGATGAAATGAAACAATGCTCCTTCGAGCATCAAGAAGGGCTCATCAAGTTGGAATGCAAAGATTGGTCTTCAGCGATGCACCTATTGAGAACCTCTATTACCCAAATAGGTGTCAGTACATTGAATATACTGGTATGTAAAATAGATCAAAACCCAGGTAAGGCTCAATACAAGTCAATCTAATAAGCTCAAACAATCAACCAATCAACTCAGCAATCTATAAATTGACTCAGTAAAGGATGCAAGATTTTTATAGTAAAATAGTGCTACTAAAAGGAACTCTAGCATGCAATTCAGTCAAATCATTTATACTCAGTTAGACTAATCATGTGTTCTCCTATTCGACAATAATCACTGATGACCTAGTGATTGACAATAATCTTGCTCATGTTGTCACGAGAGTCTAAGAAGAGAAAAGCAAACGAAGGATGCCCAAAAGTAAACCAACCCCTTGGACTGCTACAAAAAATACCATCAGATTTCAAAGTAGCACGATCTAATTCAAAAATTTCACCCAATTGAGTACGTCTAGTATATTTTTTCATAGTAGCAAGATCACTATAACTGACACCGTTGATTTCACTACAGTAGAACTCAACAGTTACACCTATTTGTTCAATACTATACTTTGATTCTGCCCTTCTAAAAGGAATATCAGCTTACTTTGCCTGGGTAAGGATGAATTGGTCAATCACAGATCCAGGCTAGTTAATCAAGTCCCTGCAAAGGACTAAATCTAACTTAATAATTCAATCCTCTTATATATTTGGTGACTTTGTTATTGAGTTAATGTATTAATTACTTTCACCCAATTCGGTGCTCAATACACCTTCCAAGACTCAACGCTTATAAGACAATAAATTTTAATCAAACTAATGATGAATCTTAGAAGGACTCATATTAATTCATTAGTTCAATCAAAATTAAGCCTTTTGGCCTATGAACTATCCAACCTATCCCAATCACATCTTTCAAAAGTATTTTAGACAATCATTATATTAAGCTCAATTAACAGTCAACCAATGAGGGCTATCAATCATGCATGTTCTCAAAACTCCTCAAATCATTCAAAACTCTAACTCAAATGGTCATTTAGACTCCAATCAATCACATAAAGACATGTAAAATACTTCTCATGATCCAGTCATGCTCAAATTTACTTAATTCAAACATTGACAAATCATATTTTCATGACCCAAAACTCATAGCACATAAAAAAAGCTAAACAAAGCAGAAACAAACTCATAAGATATGAGAAATCTCCCAAAACATGGAGTTATGAGTACAAGAACATCTTAAAAATTAAAGAGTAAATATAACATCTCAAAACAAATACAATATTGTCCTATAAATATTTGATACATAGTCTGAGAGAAAGGAAATAAAAGAGGATCAAAAGACACACGAAGAATCGAAGTCTACGCCTCACCGCTGAGATTTGGATGGTAAAGATAGTACTCGAACAAAAAGATTAACTACCCTATCCTGTACCCTGTGCATGATCTGCAGGAATTAAACAAAGTAGGGGTGATTACACTGAAATGTACCTAGTAGGTCCAACCAATTGGGTAAGATAAATTAAGCAAGTAATGTAATAAGGAAAAATCCTACACCTGCATCTAAAGAGGTTAGTACATAATGAATATATACATAAAGCCCTATGAGATCTCCCACATGTCTAGTATTACAACACTATAAGCAATATATACACAATATTTGAAATACCATCCAGTCATGCATTAATTTTCTCTTTACCTTTCCACCTGCTCATGATCAAGGGTATTACAATGTCTCATCCTTGCCACCTACTCATGATCAAGGTGTGTTATAATACTTCAACCTTTCACTTACTCGTGATCAATGGGTGTTACAATACTTCAACTTTGCCACCTATTCTTGATTAAGGGGTGTTAAAATACTTCAACCTTGCCACCTACTCGTAACTAAGGGGTGTTACAATACTTCAACCTTGCCACCTACTCATGATCAAGGGGTGATATAATGCAACATGATATAAACACAAGACAGTAATATCCACTCAAATATGTGCATAAATATAACATCATAATGAGAGTAATACAACATAAGTCTCACATAAAATGGAAAAATAAGATCAAATGTCATAGTTTATCATAATATCTCAGGTAATCAAAACCATATAATGATCTACTATGCTAAAAAAAATATTGGACCTCACTCATCCCCACAATATAAACCCATTATCATTATATCCCTAAAATAAGAATATCATAAGTGCTGGACCATG
>JAOTQJ010000894.1:0-15843 GCA_025642045.1 Solanum sejunctum | reverse complement strand
TCTTAGTACTTAGGCTTGAGTAGAGTGGAGTAGATGTGGAAAACATTTCATCATATCTACTTAAGCTTCCTATGTAGCACACTTAACTCGTTAGTTCTTCCAAAGTACCTTGATAGATGCAACTTCCATATTTCTTAGCATCTTCACCTGTTGGTGTAGGATTTCAATCGGTAACTCTTCATAATTCAATTCCCCTTTAGTGTTCACATCATGCAAAGGAACCATGAAAATTGGGTCACCCATGAATTTCCTCAACATCGATATATTGAAGATTGAATGAATCAAGTGTAACTTGATGGGTAGATCTAACTCATATGCTATTGCCCCTACTCTCGTAACCACTTTGTAAGGTCCTATATATATAAGACTCACTATTCTTTATTAATAAAATATAACACCTTTCATTGGAGATACCTTCAAATAGACCCAGTCGGTAACATAGAAATAAAGTTCCCTGCTTCTTACATCAGAGTAGAACTTTTGTTGACTTCGAACTGCTTGGAATTTCTCCATTATGTTTTTCATTTTCTCTATATCATTCACCACCAAGTCGGGTCCTAGTAATGCCACCTTATCGACTTTAAACCACCCTATGGGTGATCTACATCATCTACTGTACATCACTTTGAACAGTGTCATCCTAATACTTGTATGAAAGTTATGGTTGTAGGAAAACTCTATAAGAGGCAAATGTTCATCCCAACTTCCTTTGAGTTCCAACGTGCAATACTTCAACATATCTTCCAAAGTCTGAATAGTCCATTTGGCTTGCCCGTCTATTTGGGGATGGAAAGTTGTACTCAACATCACCCTAGTGCTAAGTCCTCTTTGGAAGGACTTCAAAAGTGAGAAGTGAATTGAACTTCATGATCTGATATGATGGACAATGGGATTCTACGTAAACTTACCATCTCTCAGATATACAAATGCACATAGTCCTCACACTTAATGTAGTCTTGACTATTTGAAAATGAGTAAAATTTGTCATGCGGTCAAATATCACCCATTTGGAGTCAACGAATTTTTTGGTACTTGGAAACCCAACTACAAAGTCCATATTGACCTCTTACCACTTCTAAGTGTGAACATCAATGTCTTAAGCTAGGCCACCTAGCCTTTGGTGTTAAAATTTTACCTGCAAGCAATTGGCGTATTTGGACACCAATTGAGCAATATCCTTCTTCATCCCATTCCACCAATAAATCTCTCTCAAGTCTTTATATATTTTGGTAGTGCCAAGATAAATGGTATATGAAGTTCTTTGTGTTTCTTGTATGATGAACCTCTTTAACGCGTCATCATTAGGTACACAAAACACTCCCTTGATATTGAAGTACATCATCTCCACCTTGTAATAAGAATCCTAACTTTCTATCATTCACTAAAGTTTTAAACTCAACTAGAGTAGAAGCAAAATCTCGCTTGGCCTTAACCTCACCGATCAAAGAAGATGCTAACCTATGAAAAACTATTGCGCCACCATTTCTAGACTCAGTTAATCTCACTCCCAATCTCACCAACCTATGAACATTTCAAACCAACTCCCTTTTTGAAT
The DNA here is from genome assembly GCA_025642045.1 of Solanum sejunctum. Classification (NCBI taxonomy): domain Eukaryota; kingdom Viridiplantae; phylum Streptophyta; class Magnoliopsida; order Solanales; family Solanaceae; genus Solanum; species Solanum sejunctum. The sequence continues at coordinate 14,288 of JAOTQJ010000894.1, read as the reverse complement.
CCTCTTCTATATGGGACACACTACCCATGGAGATCCTACTAAGGGCATCAGCTACTACATTGGCTTTTCCAAGGTGGCATTTCACAATCATATCTTATAGTACGTCGAACCACATTTATTGCCTCAAGTTGAGATCCTTCTAGGTAAACACATGTTGGAGACTCTTGTGGTTAGCGAAAATATCAACATGGACTCCATATAAGTAATGTCGTCAAATCCTCAAGGAATATACCACCACTATGAGCTCAAGATTATGAGTTGGATAATTCTTCTCATGCATTTTCCATTGTCTTGAAACATAGGCAATCACTTTAGTATTTTGCATTAACAAGCAACTGAAACCAATCTTTGGTGTATCATAATATATACTGAACCCATCATTCCCTTATGGAAATATCAATGTAGGGCTGAATTCAACCAATCCTTTGAGGTTTGAAAACTCATCTCTCATTTATCTGTCCACCAAAACATAACCTTAGACTAAGTTAGCTTGATTAGTGGGGATGAAATTGTAGAGAATTCTTGCACAAACCATCTGTAATAACTGGGTAGACCCAAGAAACTCTGTATTTGAGTGGGGGTCAATGGCCTTGGTCAGTTTGTCAGTGCTTCTCACTTTTTAGAATCTACTTTCAGGCCCTCTCTAGATACCATGTGCCTAAGGAAGGCAAGCGCATCTAGCCAAAACTTGCACTTGTCACACTTTGCATAGAGCCCTTGTTCACTCAAGGTATGTAGTACTACCCTCAAGTGTTCTATGTGCTCCTTCATATCTTGGGAATAGATAAGAATGTCATCAATAAATAGTATAATGAACATATCAAGGTAAAGCTTGAACACCCTGTTCATGAGGTCATTAAATATTGTTGGTGCATTAGTAAGACCAAAGGACATCACCAAAAATTAAAAATCACCTTATCTTGTCCAATAAGTCATCTTAGGGATGTCATTTTATCTTACCCTCAATTGGGGATAACCAAATCTCAAGTCAATCATGGAGAAATGAGTGGCCTCTTGCAGTTGATGAAATAATTCAAGCAATTCCACTTTATAGCCTTTAATGAAACTATTCCACTTGGTTCATCATCTATCCTCGAGGGATGATACTTATTTATCCCTTATTGAGGTATCAGTAATCAATGCATATACAAAGTGACCCATCCTTCATCTTTACAAATAACATCGGGGCACCCCATGGAGACCAACTTGGTCTGGTGAAACCCTTCTCTAACAAATCTTTAAGTTTCTCCTTTAGCTCTTTCAATTCTATGAGAGTCATACTATAAAGAGGGATTGACATAGGATGGGCATCGAGCAAAAGATCTATAGTATATCCCCCTCTCAGGAGGATACCTGATAACTCATCTAGGAAGACTTCAGGAACTCACTTACAATGGGAATTAACACAAGAGATGGAACTTTGGAAGAAACAGTTTTGACCCTCACCAAGTGGTAGATACACCCCTCTCAAAAATCATCTTGTATGCCTTCATAATAGAACTTAATCGACCCCCACATGAAAAGTTATTACCCTTACATTCAAGAACTGGCTCATTAGGAAATTTGAATCTGACCCTATGCGCTCTACAATCAATGAAGGCATAGGAAGCATGTAATCGATCCATTTTGAAAATTACATCAACGTCTAACATGGAGAGCTCAACTAAATTACATGGAATCACTTTATGATGAATAGAAATAGACAACTCCTATAAACTCATTGGGCTATGATTGACTTACCAATGGGGTTACTCACCTCATATAGTTCATGGAGGAATTTGGAACATGCATGAAACTTATATGCAAAAAAATGCGGTTTCGAGAGATAAGTTTGCTCCCAAATTTAAAATTGCATATGCATCTAAATGATAAAGTCATAATATACTAGTGACCAAATCTAGGGTTTTCTCAACCTCTTGATAACAATGAAAGGTATAAAACCTATTAGCCCTTAGGGCACCTTGTGCTTGACCCCTTTGGTCCTAGGGTCTTTTGCTTACACTTCTATAGTCCTTGGCATAGTGGCCAGGCTTTCCATAAGTAAGGTTGGCATTAGACCAATCTAAGCATCCCCCCTCATGGGGTCTTCCACACATGAAGCAATTAGGACTTCCTGGTACGAGGAGTGTTTGTGGATCCTTGCCTTGGGCCACCTTTAGATTTGTAGCCACCACTCCTTTGGTGGGAATAGTTCCCACCATCCACATTAGTCCGCTTTGATTCCTTTTCCCTTTCTCAAAGCTTCTCCTCTTTAATTTGTTCGGCATAAGTCATTATGCGATAAATATCCATCTCCTTGATACATTCTTGTCTTGTAGCCTTTGGAGACCAACTCGGAGACACCTAAAATGAATGTTCTCATGCGAGCCCTAGAATCTGCGACCATGAATGGGGCATACTAGGATAAATTTGGTGAACGTTAGAGCATATTCCCTCACTTATTCTCCTTTGTTTAACAACAACAACAACATACCCCAGTGCCTCAAAAGGCTCCCGCTCATTGAGGGGTAAGGGGGGGTTGGATGTACGCAGCCTAACCCCTATGTTTAAAGACATAAAACGGCTATTTCCAAATGACTCATGAGGAGCTTCGAAAGTTTCATTGACTAACTACTACTTCACAAATGAAAAAAAGCGTAGATAGTTTAAAAAGCCATTTTGCCTTATTCCATCATACTCCAAGACTAAAAAATAGTCAATCTTTGGCTCCATCCGTGATTAATGGAAACTTATTCTCCTTTGTTTCAAATTGATAAATTCTTGGACCTTCACATCCCAAATCTCATTGGGAAATAGTGGGTCCTGGAAGCCCATTACTCATACCAAATCTTGGAAACTACTTTAAGTTGGTAAGCCACCAGCTAGGCTTTGTCCTCCAATGGCACACCAATCACCACCACAACTCAATGGACCTCTTCAATAAACTCCATAGGGTCCTTTTCTACCTTTGATCCTTGAAATTCTAGTAGGTTCATTCGCATAAATTAGCACACTCTAGCAATTAGGGTAGGTACTTAGGGAGGTATGACTATTCCCTATTGGCTTGGTTGGTCAATACTTGGGCCAACACTATTAAAGTGACTCTAAACTCTGCATGCGACAGCCCCTCATCCTATTGAAATAGAGAGACATATTGGTCCGGAGTTCCTTGTTGGTAGGGATCTCCTTGTGGTGCCATGATCTAGAAAGTAAATAAAAGACTGGCATTAGTTAGCAAAAAAACTTACTCAACTCTAAGGCACGACATTGAATAAGAAAGAAGGGAAGACTTTCCTAAACTATCTCATAGCCTTTTATTCAAGATAGTGGTATGCTTCACAACCTTGAAAGAGACTCTACGCTATTGGGTATGCATGGACATCTAAAGAAAATTATAAAAATATATTCTTTGATAATAAGTATGTAATGACCCAACCTAGAGGCCTAGTTGTCAGACAGTGAAAATTATTTCCACAGATGAACCTCACCTAATCCATCTAAGCATCTCAAGCATCCATGGGTAACAAATAGAAGCATATTGTGAGAGATTATAAGGGATAGGGGCTATGGACCATCCTTCACAATGAAGAAACATTAAAAGTAGGAAACTTGGGAAATCCTTTTTTCCAAAACCATACCACTAATACATATAAACAAGGCCGGTTTCCAATAAAAAAGAAAGAACATCACAAATAGATGACATAGAAAGTAAATGTCTCAGAAGGTCTATAAATACATTGCCTAGAAATAAAAATACACAAAGAGTGGAAAATAGGTGTAGTCCCAAACTAAGGGCTCACCAAAAAAAAAGCTAGTTTTGAACATGAACTACTACACGTGAGCCGATGGAGGGGTACCTGTCACTACATAGTTAAATCACAGGCAAATATGTAGTGGTACATTGAAATATACTAAGTATGTGAGAAGCAATGCACAGATGAAACTGCAGTGCGATCATGATAAAAACATAACATATAAATATACATAAGGTTAATGAGTCATATAATACGCTTAAACATGCACAAGGAATATGGCTCAGTTCAATATGAGGCAATGCATATTAAACACACGAAAACAAGACATATAGTAGGATCATGTATACTTGTGGGAATAGACCATACCGAAAGTAAGACCACATTAGCTACTACAAGGAATCCAACAAACTCCGGAAAAGTCCAATGCTCTCCTTCTATTGCAAAAAGGGAAATTTACCTGCCAAGGTAGATACCTGAAACTAAGTAACTTTGCAATTGCATTTTTCATAACTTTGGGGGCTAGATAAATCTTCTAGCCTAGCCTATAAGGCTCCTGTGGTGGCACATAGTTAAGGACATTGAGATTTATCTTTAAGGGATCATGCATCAACTAATGGGATGAGCCCGAATCTCAAGTCCTCAATGTTAAGTCTTTCCATGGAAATATTTTAAAAATATTCTATTACAGTAATAACTAGAAATCATAGAAGTAGCTCGAACATAAGTATTTTTCTTAAAAATCTTTAGGGCAACAATCATCATACATATGTCTTTGGTGAACTTTAACTTTGAAGATATTCATAAATGCCTTAATCATTTTCGAAATTCATAGGAAACCTTCATTGAAATAAGGTGGGTTTAATTGATGCATGAAATAATCATAAATCACATAAGTCTTAAAAATTTCTCTAAAAGAAACATCGACATCACCAAACCTTAACCTAATTATAACTCATCTTAGAATCAACATCACACTTCAAAGCATATGTACGTTTACTTAGCAAAATAGTCATGAAACTTCATGAGCATCACATAGTAGCATAGGAACCATAAAATCATCATAAGCATGCATTAGAATTTAGGAACTTCATGAAAAGGTAACATTCATAGTAGGTAACTCTATGGGTGAAGGATACCTATAAATCAACTCACATACCTGAGAAATTAAAGAAGATTAGAATTGAAGTCTTATAGAAAAAACTTGGAAAACCCTAGCCTTGTCCTTATCAATCCTTGAGAAATCTTTTGCCTTCAAGAAATTTTAGAGTGTAGAACGAAAATAATTAGGGATTTTAGGATAATAGAGTATTGAAATAGAATTGGTAGGAATGATTGAACTACCCCTCATTAAAATTGTCGAAAGCCATCAATGAGACCCAGACTATAGGCCATAGATTGGCTTCCGAGTTGTAACTCTTTTCATTTGATGGGTTACCTGAAAATCATGAAATCTAACTTATGTTGATTTGAAAACCACAACAAATAGGGTGATCCATAAAACTTCTTATGTGTCATACTTGGATTCATGGAGTCCTTCCACACTTAGCTAAATTTTCACCTTGTTTCTAGTCCAATTCTATGAGACACTATATGAGTCGTATCCTATTATAGGGCCTTCTGATAAGTCGTAAATCACGTTTCCTGAAAACTCCAATTTTCCTTTATGTATGGGATCCCATTCACATACCTATCCACGAGCGATAAAATACATTACAAGATGCAACATGGTATATAGGTTACCCTAAACTTGGAAACATTTCCCTTTCCTAAAGTTTTGTGTTTAAGGGTCATACCTATAAGCTATAGAACAACTCATTGGACGTAACTATCTCGTGAAAAGGTGTTTAGTCATTTTGAGCAAACATTTCTACACTCTAAGCTCCTAAAGTGGCATTATTGTTTCCCTTATGGGATTATACATTTGTTCATAATGTCTAAAACATGCTTATATAGCATAAGATCTTGGAAGGGTCAAGAATATAGCATACTAGCTCACCCTGAAGATATACATCAAAAAAAATAATAAGGTCTTATAGAATCATCATAGGTAGGTTTTTTTTTAAGCTTAGGAACTCACAAATAATCTTTAAGCTTGGAATCCAACTCTAGCCGTATAATGGAAAAGTTGACTTGTTATCCATCCCTACTTGGTTAGATCATGTAGGTAAAGAAGTATGCTTTAGTATGTGAAGTGTACTAAGTATGTAGGTATGCCATAAATCAAATGACATCACAATATATAACATTGATATGCATAATCATAATGAGTTGGATAAGGACAAAATATGCATGAGCAATACAAGTTTTAAAATCATGAGAATAAAATCATCAAAATCCTTTTATAAATCCTAACATACATATATGAGAATAATACCATCACTGACATAGAAGACTATGTGGATTGTTACATGGAATCCCGATGTTGTCTCTAGACTAAGTAAAATGGTAGTCTCCTTTGTCAGGGTAGACTATCTATACCTTACCTTATGGGATCCTTCCCATTTCGATAAGTGCTTTAACACGAACCTTCCCATTTCAGCATATGCTTTCCTTATGTGGATCTAATAATATAATAACATCTAGGTATATAATCATCATCAACTATGATGGCACATAGTTGTGAGAAGGGTAGGCTTTACATTAAGGACTACTTAGGTTAAGTCTCTACCCCTATTCTCATTCGGTGTTAAGTCATATCCAATGAAATTTGTAAATCATACATATACATAACTTTCAACATAATTCATACTATAATAAAATCAAATTTTCATAGCTTGTAAAATAGTCATCATGATCTTTCATGGAAATATCTCATGTCTTAGGAATAGTACATCTACTTTAGCATTCATAGAGTGTGGGTAGACATTCCCACCTTGACATACTCATCAACATTAGGGTCCTATTCACCCTATTTATATAGCATTATTATCATCATAAAACATCACTATCATTGTCATTTAAAACATATTCTTACATACTGGAGATCATAATCACAAAAATCCATAGCCTTATTATAAGAGACTAGGGCTAGCTATAGGTCCATGCAAAATATTGTCAAAATCATGTAATTTGATGAGATTCACAGAGAAAATGTACAATTAAAACCAATTAGGATCATTACAAAAGGAACTATACTAAGTTGTTAAACCATAATCATACATACTTGAAGTACCATACATTTGCTTGAAAATCATGTAAATCATATAATTCTTCACAATTCATACAAAACTAAGTATAATCATCATGTAGGAATCATAATCCATGTATATAGAATCATAGCATAAAAGCCCATAGAAAATCATCATGAAATTTTGATAAAAAATGAGACTTTGTATTAGGCTTCATGACTGAAACTAATCTACAAATGAAGCCCTATATACCTTAACTGAGAACCTTAAGAATTGTGGTAGACAAACCTTGAAATTTTTAGCAAATCTTTGAACCCTAACTTCAATGGATCTGTTATTCTGGAGAGAGAATTATTTGAGAATCCTTTGAGAAAATTATGAGGATGAATGAATTAGAATGACTTAGGAATAGAATTTATAGGGTTGGGGTCGGTGAAGTTAGTTAGGATGGACAAAATGATGTAGCTCAAGACTTAACTAAATTGGAAATATCAAAAACACACTCCATTAAAAATTTCTATACCCAAGCACGAGACCCCATCTATGATTCAAGGTTCTATCTATATCTTGTGACTCAGCTCGTGGAATCTTTGCCACCAATAGTTGAGTCACTAGAATTTGCATCTTTTAACCCATGAACATGCAGGGATGATTCACCAATCCATATACTAGTCCTAATTCCCCTTGTAGTGTAGTTTAAGACTTAGTAAAAATTTAGACCCTTCAAGACCCCTCTCAACTACACCTTTGACAGGCCGAGTTTCTATCTATGATTTATTTTCTTTATCATTGAACAACTTCCAAAAACTACCAAAATTTTCAAATTTCTTAACTGAATCCATGAAACCACCCTATAACTTATGATCCTTCCATGAGCTTTAGACTGGATCATAGGACCAAATCAGTTCCAAAATTCCTTAACTTTCATTTTCGAAGCCTATAAACATTAGGGGTGTTACACAAACCACCTAATTTGGGATCTTCATCTCCTATTATACAAAGCTTCATATGGGACCATCTGAATACTTCCATGAAAACTATTGTTATATGTAAACTAAATGAGAGGTAAATGATCATCCCAATTATACTTGAAGTCAAAGACATAGGCTCTCAACATGTCCTCCAATGTCTAAATTAGGTGCTCTGCTTGGCCATCTATCTGAGGATTAAAATTTGTACTAAGATTCACCTTTAAATGCAATCCTTTCTAAAAAGATCTACATAATTGGGATGTTAATTGAGCTCCTTTGTCTTAATGATTGACAAGGAAATTTCATGCAATCTCTATTGATGTACAAACTGGCATAATTCTCTGTAGTGTGTGTACTCTTCATTTTTTTAAAAATAAATTATAAAAAAGGTGTCAGTAATTTACTTAATAGTCACAAGCCAGGAGGGTACCCTAAATGTGGTCGGCACTCAGAGATTATTGCTAGTCCCCAGGCGAACCACTGCCTCATCACCTACATTCACTCACAACCAAAAATTAACATAATTTGGTGATCCTATCCATAATTACCCACATCAAATCATATTGCTTTCGGGCCTCAACAATCCTATAATGAAATTCATATTGATCATCTTCCACTTCTATTCAGGAATCTCAAAGTTTTGTGCTAATCCATATGGCTTGTAATGCTCAAGTGTAACCTGTTGACAATTTGGGCACTCGGCGACAAACTCAAAAATATTCCTCTTCATTCCATTCCATTAATAAACTTTTATCAAGTCATCGTACATTTTCTAGAGTTGGGGTGAATGGAATAACTAGAGTTATGAGCTTCAGCCATAATATTACCTTAAACATCATTGACATTCGGGACACACATTCTGCGATAGTAGCTCCATACACTATCTCCCCTTTTGGAGAAAACCATAACCTTTTGTTTATGAATGGCTTCCTTCAACATAAATAGAATAGGATCTTGGTCTAACTTTTCTTTCACTTTTGCCACCAACGATGAATCAAGCCCATTTTGGACATGAAGTCTACCTTTATTTGACTCTTCAAGTTGAACTCCTCGTCAAGCCAATCTATGCAATTCCTCAACTAATTGTTTTTTCCTTCCTTAGCTAATTGTTTCTTTACTTCCTCAATATAATCTATACTATTCATTGACAACCTGGTAAGAGCGTCAGTAATATTGTTAGCTTTACCTGGGTGGTGAAGAATGCACATCTCATTATCCTTGAGCAACTATAACCATCTTATGTGCCTCTAGTTTAATTTTTTTTGTCTAAGGACAGATTGCAGACTCTTATGGTCAGCAAACACATCCACATGCACTCCATACAAGTAGTGGTGCCAAATATTAAGAGCAAACACTACAGTTTCCAAATCAAGATCATGGGTCGGGTAATTCCCTCATTAACCTTAAGCTATCTGGATTCTCAACTCTAACCTGTTGATAATTTGGGCACTTAGAGAAAAATTCAACAATATTCCTCTTCGTACCACTGCATTAATAAACTTCCTCAAGTGCTATATATTTTTCAAAGCCAAGGTGAATGGAATACCTAGAGTTGTGAGGTTCAACCTTAATTCCACCTTGAACACACTTGATATTTGAGACACACATTCTTATATGGTAGTTTTGGACACCATGTCTCACTTTGTAGAAAAACACAACCTTCTATTTATGAATAACTTACTTCCACTGAAATAGAATAGGATCTTGGTCTCACTTTCCTTTTAGTTCTTCCACCAAAGATGAAGTAAATCCATTTTGGATATTAGCTGCACCTTCATTTGACTCTTCAAGTTGAACTCTTATTCAAGCCAATCTACGTACTTCAATAGCCAATAATTTCTTTCCTTCCTCAAGTTGAGCTATATTACCCATTAACAACCTATTTTAAGAGTGTCAACAATTATAATAGCTTTACCTGGGTGATAGAGAATACTCATATAATAATACTTGAGCAACTCTAACCATTTCTTCTGCCTCAGGTTGAGTTCTTTCTGGCTGAAGACAGATTACAGGCTCTTGTAGTCACTAAACATTTCCACTGATATGCTGCCAAAATATTGTAATTTTGATGCTTAAAACTTAGGTTTTTTGGTGATCTCAATATGATATCTTTAGGTTTTATGTGTTTTTGTGTTTATCTTTGTAGGATTACCATTGGCCATGATTTAGGGAAGAGTTGCAGAAGTTGCTGGTTTTGATGTTTTTAAAGACTCTCTACTTGTCGTAGACTATTCTACAGGTCGTAAAAAAGGTTTTGTGAGAAATTTCACTGAGGGGTGATTTCTAAATATTTATTCCATGAGATATGCCTACGAGCCGTAAAGTACATTATTAGTCGTAGAATACCTTTTGTGCCCCGAGGATCAGATAAGTGGACTTGAAGCAAAGTTATTAGATGAAATCCCTTTACGAGTTGTAAACCACTTTACAAGTAATAAAGGGGTGTTGTACATGAGAAGTTCAATTTTCCAGCATTAAAATATGAGACCTCGATTATAAGGCATAAATTATTTTACAGGTCGTAAAGAGCTTTCGTGGAGGTTGCCAACTAGTTTTCCTAATTTCTTAAAGACCTATTTTTAATTATTATAAATAGGTCTTATAGGTTATTTTTCAATAGTTTTCAGTGGTTTTAGTTTTTTTCTCAAAGAACTCAATATTCATATAGAGAAATTGTGAGAGTCTTTAGGAATACTTGTGATTGAGTTTGATATTGAAGCTTTTGATTCTTATTGATATTTCACTTGCTTGATTTTAATTCCATTGTCTACGAGTTTAATTATGTCTTCTCAATTCATAATCACTTCATCTACATAAATCATGAGTAGCTAAATTCACAACTAGGATTATGAGGACCATGAAGAACTAACAAAGTAAAATTGGATAACTCATAATTCTTAGAAGGTATATATGCATGTATTAATTAACTCTCTTCATTTTTTATATTTTTTAGTCATTGCCAATATTATAACTCACCTAGTGCTACTGACTGGACCAATATAGCAATGAATAGGGAAAGAGATTAATTAACAGGATTCGATTGATGTGTTCTCGTCTAATCAACTAAAGTTGGCCAATGGGAGTTTGTACAGGGACTAATAGGTAATGGTTAGTAATGCACACTATGAAGATGGGCCAAGTTGGATAATGAAATTCGCCTCTTACCTTTGACTAAAGGACTTGGTGAATTTAAACTACCATCCTGCATGCTATACATTATGCAAGAAGTAGGTTATTTGATGATACTGAGTTGGGGAATCATGGGGAACACAATACCCTAGTTGCTCTCTATTATTGATTTTTTTCTCATGATGGTTAGTTTAGTTTATTTTCTCATTGATTGTTGTGAACCCCCTTTTTGCTGAATTGAGTAGGTTAACTACTCGAATTGCATATTGGTGAATTCTTGTGAGTCTATGTATTCCCTACGGGTTAGATACTAACCTTTGTTAGGTTCTATTTCTTAATAGCGATCGCTTTATCCTTTAAAAAGGAGGTGTAACTTTGGTGACATCAAGATTATGGCATCATTGCTAGGAAATACAGCTAGACTTAAGTTGATTCATTAAGAGATTCAAGTGTTAATCCTTAGTTCCCTTGTATTTTACTTTTGTTCTTATTTTTGTTTCTTTTTCAGGGTATTAGTGTAGTCTATGCCCAATACTAGGTGTCAAAGCAATCCCTTAACTCCATTTCATCTAGAGATCCATAAGACACTAATAACAATAGCCTAAGACAGTGACAGTAATGCGGCCAATGCAACTCTAAACCAAAATAATGAAGATGATAGGACTGAGAACCCACCTGCTTTAAAGGATATTCCACAGCCTCAAGGTTTCAATGCCGATGCTTATTAGTGGAACCAGTATAGGTTGAACCCTATATGCTATGGAGGTGGATAGAGTTATTGTGCTTCCACCATTGTCGGAAGACACAAAGTTCATAGTCTTGAGTGGGTTACCTCTGATATTGCAGAATTATAGGCTTTTTCGGGCTTACCATCAGCAAACCAACATAGCCACCTACACAATATGGTATTTGCTTATAAGAGTGTGATGGGAACACAGAATCTGTCTATGGATGTTGTGGGAATTTGTATCTTCTTATTGTCTCTTACAATCAATGCTACACTATGCCTATCTGAGCTTATGCAAAGTTCAATCACCAGTTGGTTAGACTTGCATAAGGCCTTTTTGGAGAGGTACTTTGCTAGATCAAAGAAGGTCAAGTTGAAGGACCAAATCAACAACTTTGAGAAAATTATTAGTGATTCAATAAGCACTACTTGGGAAGCAACCCAAGTTTTTTGGTGTAATAGCATAGTTATAGGTTTATTTTCAATTTTGGATTTATAGGTAGTTTATTTTCTTGTGTTTTGATTGTAATTTTAGATATTGGGTTAGTTGCATATAGGGTAAAAATGTATTTTGTGAAGAGTATGTAGGTACATGACTAAGCCAATTATTTTTGCTGATAAAAACATCAAGTTGAGTTTTTATCACTAGGTTTACGGTCGTAAAACACTCTATATCTCATACCTTATCTCGTAGAGATTTTTAGTGAGTAGGAAAAATATGCACTCCAGTCTATAAGCCAACTTTACGATTTGTGGATAAATCTATGAGTCGTGAATGAGGCTCGTGGACCAAAAGTAAGTTTTTAAAAATTTTCTAACTATTAAGGGTTCTATGGAACTATGATTTATGAGTCGTAGAACCATCTAAATCTCATAATCGGGGTTTCATAGACCCAGTCCCAGTAAGTTAAGTTGACCCGAGTCAAATTATAATTAGAGGGGTCAAATATTTTGACTCCATACATGCCCTAATTTAGAAAATCACCCAACTGATCCCCTCCCTTTGATTTTTTGATCAATCTCCAGCCACCGTCGGCCAAATTTCTTGTAAGATTCCCATAGCCCTAGGGTTTACTTCTACTCACCTCCTTCATATACTTCAATTTCGTATGAAATTTTGGTAAGTTTTTCAATTTAATCACAACCCTTAATTTGTCTTAATTGGAATGATTTACTTGGAAAATATATGGGGAATGGTGTGTTAGACATAAAATCCTTTTCTTAATTACAATTTGTGCTTAACTAATATTAGGGTGCCCATGTTTACTTATTATCTAAACCCAAAACTTTATATTGCGGTCTTGTGCTAATGTCATGACTAATTGTGCTTGTAAAGATTGTACCACTCACCACGTGTGCTTGAATTGCTTGTTTGTGAATTTGTAAGTGATGACAGATATATATTATCTTTTTTGAATCAAGTAGAAATGATTGAAATTGTAGGGTAATTTATGCTAAACCACTTTCGATAGGGTGTATATATATTGAAAAAGTTGGGGTTGATGGGTGTAGTGTTGAAATCATGTGGTGCATGTCCTCTTGCTTCGATGCAACGATCTATTTCTTGAAAATGTCTTTTGAGATCTATGTCATAGACTTAGAAACATAGGTAGCTAAGATTTCTGGTTCATGAGTGGCTTTTACATCTCGTGTCATAATCCACGAGTTGTAATTGCCCCTTATGCCAAATTCTAGAAACCTGATGTTTCTGAGTATCCATTAGATGAGACCTTCAATGAGTTATAGATTAATTTATAGCTCATAGATAGGTCTAGTAGATCCTCCCCCAAATTTAATTACTCACTAGAATTTTCTACCCAATTTATGACTCATAAACCACTTGACGAGTTGGATCTAGTCTCGTAGAGTTTTCCATTGACCATATTTTGTTAAAACCATAGCTCTACAAGAGCACTTTATGACCTTTTTTTTATCTATGGCTCATAAAAGGGCTTTCATAGAATCTTTCTGCAACTAAACCCAGAAAGATTCTTGCATGGTAATTCTTGATTTGTGGGCTAACCATGGTGCGTTTATATTGATGTTTCAAGTACTATGGCTTCTAAAGCAAAATGCTCAGAGATAGAGACTATAAGGAGAAGGCTCAAGGATGAGCCTTTCGATAATGAGTAGACCCCTTAGTTGAGTGGTTCACTAGAGATCTTGATGTACACCCAGACCCCGAGGTTATTATACCACAAACTAGAGCCATTGCCAGTGCTCGGTGTGCTCAGGCTCTTGTCGTCACACTTTCCAGTCTAAGAAGGGAGGTAGTGACAATAAGTAGTTACCAAAGATGTCTCTATCAGGAGAGCAGTCTAGCTCTATGGTGGGATTTGAGGACAGAGCAGATGCAAAGTCTTTCATTGCACCATACTCATCATCAGTACCAGATGCCTTCAATAACTGGTAGTGCATCGAGGGCATGGAGGATATCTTCCAAGAGGGTTGCAGCCAAAAAAGTAGGGCAAGCCAACTCATTATATCTATAAGGAACCCAATGTTGTATTAGATGGACTTAGTCACGTCCCTAATCTCTAGGACATCATGATTTCACATGGGCTCAACTAGCTCACACATGCCCTTGGACGATACTCCC
>JAOTQJ010000864.1:0-19075 GCA_025642045.1 Solanum sejunctum | reverse complement strand
ATGCCATTTTTCCAACTAAAAACTCAAATTACTTCAGATGTACCTATCACTATTAAAAATTACTATTTTTATTTTTATAAATATTTTATCAAATCAATGAGGAAAAAATAATAATATGTTTGCACAGAAAAATTAAAGTTTTCTAATATTTTAGTGAAGTACATTTTCTAATAAGTCGATTCGATAGAAAATCATATTATATCACATAAATTCCATATTAATTTTTGAAAAAAAACTTTATTTCTAATAATGTTTACATTTCTAAGAGAAAATCATATATATCAATCTATTTTGGCCAATATGGGAACTAAAAATGTTAACAAGAAAATCTTTTTTTAAAAACAAAAACTAATCAAACCTATAACAAATTTAATTTGAATCACATTTATCAATACAAGAAAGATTATTAAAGAATACTACTACTTTTTATCTTATTTAATTTGCCTGTAAAATTGCAAATAATGGAGTTCAACTTTTTTTTTATTATTATTCTATAGAAGAAACACCAATAAGTCAATAACAAGTAAAGAATATTTGAAGCAAAGTTTCTTATATTTGGTACATATGCACCTCAACAATAACAACAAATATTCTTAGCTCCATTCTACAATTAAAATTCAAAAAAGAAATGCATGCAAATCTTATTCTTACTTTTATGAGATAAAGACCATTTTCAATAGATAGTCGACTGTGAAAATGAAATTTTAGAGTGGAAGCAAGCAAGCAAGTAGATGAGAATTATTAGGTGTAGAGAAATATGGCAGAAGAAAAGTAGTATTAGAAAGTCTTCTGCTAGCCCAAGATCGTTAACTATGATCGAAAGATTCAACTAAAGAAGAGAAAGGAAGATTTTGAAAATGAAAACTTTGTTATAGAAGAAGATTCTTTGTTTTGGCTTGATTACAAATGTACAAGACCACCCTTATTTATACTTCTCTATGGATGATTCTAGATACTATAAGATCTAGACAATTCTATGACTTACTACAAATATCACTTACAAATATATCTTCAAGAAAACTCAAGTAACTTTGTATTTACTTTAAAATATCTAGATATTTCTACAAGATATTTATCCTAAATACTACACTATATCTAGATATTTCTACAAGATATTTATCCTAAATATACACTAGACTATTCTAGAAACTAATAAATAATATTTTAAAAAATCATCTTTATTTTTCACACTCCCCCTTAAAGTGATTTTTTGGAAGCTACCTCGCACTTGTCGTGGAAGAACTCAAACAAAACTTTGAGTCAAATCTTGGTGAAATTCACAATAGTTTTTTCTAGACTCCTCTTGCTTCTTCAAATAATGAAAATTCTTCATTGACAACTGATCCATGTGCATTATTTCCTTGTCGAGTTCTTGGACTCCCCCTATCTCTTAGCTCCTCGACACTTGCATTATATAGAGACACATCTCTAATCATCCAGCCACTAATTTTCTGTGAAGCCTCGACATCATAGTAGGATGATCCACCACCAAATTCTATTTTTATCTCTTGAACAACTAATTTATCAACTTCAAGGCTCAAAAGTTATGTCATCTATTTCTCCATCTGAAATTTGGCCTTCAAGGCTAACTTCTTCATCTGTTTGATCTTCATCTTCTTCATTTGCTTTCAATGTCTGATCTAAGCCAACAATTGAATTCGATATGACTGACGATTGATTAGATGTTTCAACTTCTACTACACCTCCCTCAATGCTTTCCCCATTAAGGTCACCACTAGCATATATAGTTTCAGAAACTGCTTGTTCAAAATTTGCTTCTTTGATTTCTTTGATAGAACCTTCTTTTTCGCTGGAATAAATTTCTAAGAGAGTTTCTTACTTCATATCGATGACATCAGTGTCTTGTTTCTCCCTATAATCGACTGTATTATATTTTGAATCTTTAACCCAATCTCCTTCAAGATTGATGGAAGCCATAACATGACATTTATTGCTCGAGTCTCAGCTACTAAATAGCTTCACGTAGCTTACTCAATTTGAACCATATTGCACTCCTCAGCTCGGCAATATCTTTTTATGTATCCTACTTTGCCATATTGATAACACCTTTGAGTTTTCTACCATAATAGTTGAAGGTTCTTCCTTCTTTAGAGGTGAACTTGAACAACCTGAGGATCAATCATGTAGTGTATCTCTTGCCTTTTTCTTAAAGTTTCTCTTGTTGGCTACAAGAGTAATTCCTTCTCCTCATTAACAAATACACTAGCTAACTGTTTGGCTAGTAACTCTTGTGACGATAAGAAATTCTCAAATTTCTCCAAGGATGGTTGTTGAGACCATCCTTAAATTAATGTCACAAATGGAATATATTTAGGCTTCAAACCACAAATGATAATTCTTCTTGTTCATGCTTCAGAGATAACCTCCTCTGAATTCAACAAAGATATCTCAGAACATTAATTTTTAATCTTCAAAAAGTACTCGACGATGAGAGATTACCTTGAGTTGTGTTGGCCAATTCATTCTCCAAAATTTATAGCCGAGCTTTATTCTTATTCCTGTTAAACAAACGATCGAGAGTCTTTCATATTTCATGAGCTGATTTACACCTGGAGATTTTTCTCTTTAAGATAAACTTCGCCATCACTACTATTCTCATGTCTGTCATCAGGAGGACTTGTGCTACTTCCATTAACAACATCCCACAAAGTCTCACCCATAAGGTATGACTCTATACATGTCTTCCATACCTTGTAACTGGATTGCTTCAATAATTTTCTATCCCCAATCCATTAACACGACCGCTAAAATCCATTTGGACAATCCAGTTGAATCAACCACTAATCTGATCTTGAAGTAAACCCACAAGCCAACATATGGCTATGGTTCTGATACCATGTAGAGAAATATAGCAGAAGAAAAGTAGTATTAGGAAACCTTCTACTAACCCAAGATCGTTAACTAAGATCGAAAGATTCAACTAAAGAAGAGGAAGGAAGATTTTAGAAAGGAGAACTTTTTTATAGAAGATGACTCTTTTTTTTTTGACTTAATTACAAATGTACAAGACCACCTTTATTTATACTTCTCTATGGATGATTCTAGATACTATAAGATCTAGACAATTCTATGACTTACTACAAAATCATCTACAAAATATCTCCAAGAAAACTCTATTAACTTTGTATTCTACTTTAAAATATCTAGATATTTATCCTAAATACTACATTAGACTATTCTAGAAACTAATAAATAATATTCCAATAAAAGCATCTTTATTTTTCTCATTAGTGTTTAAGGATTTAATGAATTATCAACAAATAGAGAGGAGGAGGAGGAGGAGGAGGAGGGA
The DNA here is from genome assembly GCA_025642045.1 of Solanum sejunctum. Taxonomy (NCBI): domain Eukaryota; kingdom Viridiplantae; phylum Streptophyta; class Magnoliopsida; order Solanales; family Solanaceae; genus Solanum; species Solanum sejunctum. Next base: position 15,762 of record JAOTQJ010000864.1, on the reverse strand, counting down.
AGCAAGTTAAGTTGGTGGGGGACAAAGTGTAATCACATGTTTATGAACACGAACTATACCAAAAAGTCATATTCTATAATCGCGTAACTGTTACAAAAGTCTATATCTTTTTTAGAAGAACTTTTCACTAGTGTAAGACCCCACATCTTACAATACTAGTACAATTCAAATGAAATATGATATAATTTGGTCAAATTAGCGCCTATTTTTAAAAGTGCTCAATTTCATGTTATAGGGGGATATGTGTGTCTAACGCTTAAGAGGGTCGAGTGTATACATATTTTGTGTCAAATTGAGGGGATTATAACCCTAAACAAGTGAGAGAATTGAGGTACTTGTAGGACTTAGTAAGATAGCAGGTGAGTCACCTACTTGCTTAGCTAAATTTGCTAGCTAAACGGAGACGAGGCCTGACATCAAATTTATCCAAGTCTAATTATGAATAAAGTCCGTGTTAAGGGTGTGACTTTGGCCCATATTTTAGCATCATAAATGAGCTATATTTTAAGCCTAAAAAGTATAATAAAAAGGTCTCAAAGACATCACAACACACTTAACCATTTGGGCCCAAAACTAAGTGAAGAGAAAGTTGGAAAATAGGCAGCCCAAGCCCATCAACTTAGAGACCCATTTAGGCCCAAGTGAAAGGGGCATGGAGCTGCATCACTAACTTGGTAATGTAAGTCCAAAGTATCCTTAGCAAGTTGGACAAAGACCCCTTTATAAAGGGCTCAAAGCAGCTCCCATAAGTCATTATTAACTTGACCAACACACACACAAAAAAAGACAAATTGTCTCCAAGTTTTGTCTCAACGTCTCTTGGCTTTGTAAAGCAGCTAAAAGGAACTTCTAGGGTTCTTGGAGAAGCCCTACACCTTTACACATGTGCTTAATATGATTTTCTTACCAGAAACAACAAGTATATTCTAGTATGTTTGTGCTGAAAATTTGGAACAACATGTATTTAGAAAGTTGTTGCACACTTACCTTTTGTTTTACTGATTTCTCTATGGTTTGTGGGCTGTTTTATGAAGAGAAATTGATTCTATCAATATGGTTTGAGGTATAAATATTACCCTAAGGTTGCTGCCCTAATTTTGTTTTCATCTAACAAACTCGTTTTCTTGTGTTATCTTAAGTGTAATGTTGATTGGAACTTGTGGGCTGTTGGATGGAAGGTTATTGGCTCACGTCCTTCATGACTTCTTGGGTCCTGTTCTAAGACTATTTTAGTACTATTTTTATATGTAAATGTTTCTAGAATAGTTTGGTAAGATTTGGAATAGTTTTGGAGTTGTCGACATTGAAATATAGTGAAGGGAGGTAACGTTATGCTGTCCATTTGTAGGTTGTGTAGAATTGTTATGCATTGTGCTTTGTAGACTGTTGTAAGACTGTTATGGCACTAAAATAGGCTGTATATGATGTGTACACACTAATGTGTATTAGAAAATACGATTAGGGGCGAAGAGGTTGAAAGAATACGTTTGGGTTTATAAATACCCGCTTGCTGCCCGTGTGTTATTTTGTTATGTGATTTAGCTGCCAAGGTGTATCTTATTGGCTATTAATGCTAGTTTTATCACCTACTATGTTATTGATAAATATTTGTAGGAAAGGTTATCTCGAGGTAGTAACAAGATCATAACAACGAGGTATGTAAGGCTACTTGATTTCGTATCACTTGGTATGAAACATAGATACTCACCAACTTCGACACAACTATTAACCATGTCTCCACTCTTTTACATGGTCATTTGTATTACAACTGTGCACAGATTATACAGTAAAGGTAAAGTGATATAAAGAACATAAAGTACATGATCCCAAAGTATAGCAAAGGTGGTCTCTAATCTTACACAGGTGCATGATTTCATTTGAGTTGTTACTTTATATACAGTATATCTTGCCTTACATACTCAGTATATTATCTCGTATTGACGTCTCTTACGGGGGACCTACATATCATGTTGCAGGTACAGGTGCTAGTAAATCTCCCCAGTAGGAGTACAATATATTCAGCTATTGTTACTAAGCTCTAGGTTGCTTCGGGGCTTTGTGTATATCTAGAGCCTATATGTTTGTATTATATAGTTAGTCAAGGCAGGGCGTATCTCGGCCCTTATCATATATGTTTTTTTATCTAGAGACTTTGTAAACTATTTAAATTAAAGTGTGATCATGTCACATACTTTATACATCGTAGCCACAACGGCCTAGTCATATGCATTTTCTTTTGGCTTGTTATCACTATTTATTTTGTTAAAGGCATATCAAACGTAGAAACCCCTCATAACATATATAGAAAGCGCATAGATACAAGTTAGTTCTACCGAGCCTTATCAGCAATGGGTGCTAATTCGCCCCAATGGGACTTCGGGGTGTGATAGAAGTGGTATCAGAGCGGGTCATCCTAGGGAATCTACAAAGTTGTGTCTATGTAGAGTCTTGTTTATCGATGTGTTGTGCACCACATTTATAAGCAGGAGGCTGCATGGAATTTAGGAGTTGTTACTTGTTTTTTATTCTTTAGATCGTGTCGTAGAGCTATATGTAATAGGTATATTATGTCTAACTCTAAATTATTTTGTACAGCAAGTATGCCAGAAACCAGGTAGAACAAAGGTAAAGGGAAGGGAGTGGAAGTGGTGATTGGTATACCCAGTCAGGTGAGACAATGAGATGAGGTTCAAGAGGAGTCCCTATCACGGACATCTCTAACTCCTCCAGTTCCTGACAAACCCAGAAGTAGTGAAATTCCCCCATAACCACCTATTGATGCTATCGTGCAGGATCTGAGAAATACAGTCAAACTATTGACTCGTATAGTTGCTAGCCAAGGTCAAAGGCAGGAAGGTCCCGTTATGGGTACAAGTGGTACGAATAGGGTAGCTGGTACCAGGATACGTGATTTTCTTAATTTGGACCCTCTATCCTTCACTAGGTCAGATCCTAATAAAGATCCCCAAGACTTTATTCATTAGATTAAGCACACTTTAGATGTTATGCATGTGAGTGGTACAGAAATAGTCGAGTTAGCTACATATAGGCTGAAAGGGTGTAGCTATATAGTGGTATGAAGCTTGGAAGCAATCGAAGGGTATAGATGTACGTCCAACTACCTGGAAAGAGTTCAGAGAGGCATTTCTTGACTATTACTTGCCATTAGAGATCTGAGAGGCCCGTGCAGATTAGTTCCTGAATCTCCACTAAGGGAATATGAGCGTGAGGGAGTATAGCCTTCAATTTAATTCCCTGGCCAGGTATGCTCCTAATGTAGCTGCTAATATGGCAGATAGAGTTCATTAATATATAAATAGGTTGGATACGTATCTGGTCAGAGATTGTACCATTGCTTCCTTGAACAAAGACATGAATATAGCGAGAATGCAAGCTTTTGCATAGAAATTAGAAAATCAGAGGCAAAGGAGAAGGACACAAGAGTTGGAAAGGGGGCAGGCCAAAAGAGCCAGATCTACAGGGTAGTTTACACCACCCTAAGGTGAGCTTAGGCCTTGATTTTCTAATAAACTGCCTAGGGTATCATCCTCCTACTCTGCAGCCACTACTCCACCATAACTTCAAGGGTCTAGAAATAATCAGTTTGGTCCAAGAAGTGAAGGGCAAGGTGCCCGGACAATAGGATATTCAGCAGGCAAGCAAATGACTCTTACACAGCCTTGTAAACAGTGTGATAGAAGTCATTCAGGTACATATCATGTTGGGACAGATGTTTGCTATTGGTGTGGTGCTCCAGGGCATATGATAAGAGATTGCCCGAGGAGGCGCATGGTGGTATAGCACAATCTACTGGGTCAGTTGTTGCATCATCATTAGTTCCTCCATCAGGTAGGGGTCAACAGACATCTATGAGTCATGATAGAGGTGTTAGAGGGGGTAGCTAGCTCTAGCGGAGTCCAGAATCGTACTTATACACTGGGGAGTCGGCAAAATTTAGAAGCTTCACTTAATGTATTCACAGGTACATTGTCCATCTTTTTACATAATGTATATGAATTAATTGAACCTGGTTCTACACTATCATACATTACTCCACTAGTTGCTGGGAAGCTTAAGAGAACACCCAAATTATTGAACAAATCATTTGAAGTGTCTATACCAATCGGTGAATCTATTACGGCTAGAAGGGTTTATTATGACTGTGTAGTAACTGTTTGTGATTGTGACACATTGGCTAACCTTATTGAGATAGAAATAGTGGAATTTGATATTATAATGGGTATGGATTGGTTAACTTCTTATTACGTTCGTCGTGTATTGACGAACTAAGAAAGTGTACTTCCACTTTCCAAATGAGGCAGTTCTTGAATGGGAAGGCAATGTTGGGGCATGAAAGGGGAAGTTTATCTCTTATTTTAAGGCTAAAAAGATAGTATCTAAGGGGTATATATGTCATTTAGTTAGAGTAAGGGACATGGAGACAGAATTGCCAACTCTTCAGTCAGTTCCAGTAGTGAATGAATTCGTTGATGTGTTCCCTGAAGAACTCCCAAGCTTACTTCCTGAGCGAGAAATAGATTTTGGAATTGACTTACTTCCAGGCACTCAACCTATTTCTATCCCTCTATATAGAATGGCCTCAGCAGAATTGCGAGAATTAAAAGGGCAGCTAAAAGACTTATTGGATAAGGGTTTCATAAGACCTAGTGTGTCCCCCTAGGGTGCACCAGTGTTATTTGTATGCAAAAAAGATGCCACCTTGAGAATGTATATCGATTATCGACAATTGAATAGGGTAACAATTAAGAATAAATACCCCCTTCCTAGGATTGATGATTTATTTGATCAGTTACAGGGTGCCAAATGATTTTCAAAAATTGATTTGAGATCAGGCTATCACCAAGTGAGGGTTAAGGAGAAAGATATACCTAAGATTGCTTTCAGAATGCGCTATGGTCACTTTGAATTCCTTGTTATGTCTTTTGGGCTAACAAATGCATCAGCGATTTTTATGGATGAGATGAACAGGGTATTCAAGCCATTCTTGGATGTGTTTGCGATAGTGTTTATAAATAACATTTTAGTATATTCAAGATTAGAAGAGGACCATGCAAATCAATTATGATAGGTATTATAGGTTCTTCGTGATCGACAATTGTATGCTAAGTTTTCTAAATGTAAATTTTGTCTAAAATCAGTAGCATTCTTGGGCCATATTGTGTTTGATGAGGGAATAAGGGTTGATTTACAAAAGACAGATGCTATGAAAGCTTGGCCAAGGCCAACAACACCCACGGAAGTTTGGAGCTTCCTAGGCTTGGTAGGTTATTATAGGAGGTTTGTTGAAGGTTTTTCTTCTATTTCTGCACCCCTAACAAAGCTGACACATAAGTCAATCAAGTTCCAATGGAATGATGCATGTGAATAGAGCTGCTGAAAAATAAGCTAACTTCTGCGCCTATGCCAGTACTTTCGGAAGGCATTGAGGGATATATAATATATTGTGATGCTTCAGGAGTTGGCTTAAGATGTGTACTGACACAGCATGGTAGGGTAATTGCTTACGTCTCTAGACAACTGCGACCACATAAGAGGAACTATCCAATACATGATCTTGAGCTAGCAACGGTTGTGTTTGCTTTGAAAATATGGTATCACTATTTGTATGTTGACATATATACTGATCATAAGAGTCTATAATACATCTTTAAGTAGAAAGACCTAAATATAAGATAGCAGAGATGGCTAGAGCTAATAAAGGATTAAAACATTGCTATACTATACTATCCGGGGAAGGCAAATGTGGTAGCCGATGCTTTGAGTCATAAGGAAATCATGATTACTGATGATCCAGTTGTGATAAGTCATGAAATAGCTTCAATAATGTGAATTTAAATGAACATGTCTGAAAACAAATATAGATACATCAACATCTATGTAAATCTAATGACTTCACATGTCTTCACATGCTATGGGTTTCGTAAAGGGATCTACTATCATTTGATGTTAGATATGTATCTTTTGTTCACTTCTTTTTGTCTGCCATGTCTCTTATAAAATTATACTTTATGTCAATATGTTCATCTTCCCAAGGTACTTTGGATCTTTCGTATAGACTATTATAGTTTAACTATCACAATTGATTACGATAGCCTCAACAACATTGTTATATACACCCAAGTGAACCAGAAAACGCTTAAGCCAATTAGCTTCTTCCATAACAGATGAAAGCGCAATGAATTTTGCTTTCATGGTGGATAAGGCTATAGATTACTGCTTCTTTCTACTCCATGATATGGAGTCATTATTAAGCAAGAATGCATATCCAGAGGTGTATTTTCTCTCATCTAAATCTCTTTCCCAACCAGCATAACAAATATCTGACTTAGTACATAAATAGCATACATGAGGCTTCTAATTGCATTAGCATAAGGAACTTTGCTCATTTATTCCTTTTCATATGGAGTCTTAGGACACATTATCGATTTAAAGCTTCACTTTTAGAAACTGGAGTATTTATGGGTTTACAATCTTGCATATTAAAGCGTTCAAAAACTTTCTTAAATGTAAGGTTCTTGTGAAAGAGATAATAATCTCTTTGAACGATCTCTTGAAATCTTAGCTCCAAGAATATATGATGTTTTACCTGTATCTTTCATCTCAAAAGTAGACGATTGTCACTCTTTTATTTCTTTTATAAAATTAATATCACTTGCAGCTATTAGTATGTCGTCTACATACAATGATAAGATCGCAAACTTATCTTTGAATCTTTTGATATAGATACAATGGTCTTCATAAATCATAATAAACCCATATGATATGATTGCATCATGAAAACATAAGTACTATCATCTAAAAGATTGTTTAAGGCCATAAATCGACCTTTGAAGTCGACATACTTTATTTTCTTAGCCTTTTTTCATGAAATTTATAGGTTGTTCCATGTAGATTTCTTCTTCTAGTTATCCATTGAGAAATGCAGTTTTCACATCCATTTGATGTAATTCAAGATCTATTGCAGCCATTATAGATAAAATTAATCTTATTGAAGTAAAGGGTACAACAGGTTAGAAAGTTTCTTGATAATCAATTCCTTCCTATTGTGTGTACCACTTTGCTACTAGACAATCTTTAAAACTTTCAATGCTACCATCTGCCTTAGTCTTGATTTTGAGAACCCATTTGCTTCCAAAAGTTTTTCGGCCTATAGGTAAACCAATCAATTTCCATACTTGGTTAAATTTTATTGATTCTTTATCTTTTCCTCTTTCATTGCTTTTAATTATTGTTCTTTAGCAGGACATGTAAAAGCTTCATTTATATTCCTTGACTCTTCATCATCTGGAATAACTATAAATGCTTTCTCTTTAATCTCAAATAGAGAACGAGAAAGTTTTAGATGAATTATTCGTTAAGAGGTTGAGATTGATAAATTGATTTATCAATTTGTAAGTTACTCCCACTCGGGCTAGCAATATCATTAGGATTTGATACATGTGGTGTATCTGTGAAAATAGGAACTAATCCATTATCATTAAGATTACTCCCACTCAAATCCATTTGATCTTCGGCAACGAAAATAGTCTATTTTGTATTTTTCTAAAGAGATAAGTCATGACCTATCTCTCCCTGCTTAGAAAAATCATTCTCTATCAATGTGACATCACGTGATTCAATTTCAGTTACGGTGCCACTATTTTGTTCACCTATGAACACATAACGCTTAAATTATTCAAAGTATCTTATGAAGAAACATTATCTTCCCCTTGAACCTAATTTTCCATATTGGGAAGAAGGATTATAAATAAAAGTAGCACAATCTCAAGCCTTTAAAATGCTTAAATCGGGCTTACGTTTAGTCCATAACTCATATGGTGTAGTCGTAACTGATTTTAAAGGGGCATGATTAAGTACAAAAGTAGTAGAGCATCACCCCAATAAATGATTGATAATTTTATTTGTGCCATCATTGATCTAACCATTTATAACAAGGTTCTATTTTGTCATTCAATAACACCATTTTGTTGTGGAGTATAAGGAATTTTAATTGCCTTTGAATTTCTTTTTCATAGTTATTTGAACTCATTAGACAAGCACTCCTTCCTTGATCAATTCTTGGAGCTTTTATTTTTCTATCCAATTGATTCTCAACTAAGTTCATAATCTTCATAAAGTAACTTGAAGCTTCAGATTTATAGAAATCAAGTATACATAACCAAATCAAGTAAAAACATCAATAAAAGTGATGAAATAGATAACACCATTTCTTGCCCTTACATTCATTGGACCATAAATGTCAAAATGAATCAATTGCAATGGAATATCAGCCCTTTTGCCTTTCCCAAATCAATTATTTCTAGCAGTTTTTTTGGCTGGGCAAGATTCACAAGTAGACAATTCTATGTTATCTATTGTGCCAAATAACCCTTCTTTGGCTAAGCGATCCATTCTTTACTAATTAATACGGTTGAGTCTCATATGCCATGTATTTACATCTTCTCATAATTAGAAGACGTAAACAAGGAAAAACTAACATTATTATTACTGGCATTCTAAATAACATCCAATACAAAAAAAACTGATAATAAAAAATAATCAGTGTCATATTTTGTCTTGGACAAATACATATTCATACCATATTTATGAAAGTAAAACTTAAATCCTAACTTAATCAATATTCTAACGGAGATCAAATTTTGACGAATTGATGGGCCAACATGTAAAAACAAAGTTCGATCACCTCGCATTTCAAGTTTGCAGGTACCAATCCCTTTGACTTCTCCTTTGGAGTTATTTGCTTCATACATCCATTTGGATCCTCTTGAAATTCGTCGAGCACTTCTTTCCATTGCTATATGTTCGGTGACTCCTGAGTCTTTTTAGGCTCAAGACAATCATGAGCAAAATGTCCCTTGTTCTCACAGTTATAGCATTTAACCTTAGGTTATATTCACCTTTTTCTTTTTCTTTGGAGAAGAAATATTTTTCTCTCCTTGTTGATCAGTCTTGACTTTTTCTTTCCCCTTTTTTTAAAAATAGTTATTATATTTGTGTTTCTTGCTACGTCCAGACTTTGAATTAGAACTAGCTATATACGCATTTGTGGCAGCATTATCAACTTCAAGGCGTTCTTCCTCGAGTTCCAAATGTCGCTTAGCATCTTCTATAGTTTTAATGCTAACATTATGGGTCAAATGCATTTTCATATTTTTCCAATTTTGTGGTAGAAAGCGGATCACAGCTTGGAGTTGTTGCTCTTTGGTCGACACATGACCGGTATTTTTTAGTTCACTTACCATATTAGACATATGGCGTAGATACTTATGCACAGTATGATCAAGGCGCTTCTTATAAATATCAAACTTAATAGTAAGATCCCTTAACTTAGCAATTGAAATATGATCAATTTTTTCTTTTAATGCAGACCACATGTCCTTGGCATTGTCATACTTTCGAAATTCTCTCATGACATCATTATCCATGTTACTCAATAATGTTACGCGAGCAAGAGAATTCTCTTTTTTCAAGCCTGATATACCTCAAGATCTCTTTCATGTTGTGGAGTATCACCAGCTTCAGGAAGTGTCATAGACACATTAAAAGCTTCAAGAGCCTCTTGCTCTTCCAGAAACATATTGAATTTTCATGCTCTATATTTCATAGTTATCACCGTTACACTTATCACCTTTGTTAAGCTACTATATTTTTAGCAACAGTTGACATACTAGTATAAACAAGTATAAGATTATGTGAGACAACTATGTACAGTATTGTAGCCTAAATTCACATACATAATAATTCTTAAAATAATTAACTATGTCAGTATTCATTTCATATTTGATTTACAATCAAAAGCTCACTAAGTTCCCAATCATTATATGAATTTCAATATGTTATAAATCTAACACAATCAACTATCTAAGAAATACTTATCTTAAATCACACAAATTCAAAATTAAATAAGAATAAATTCTATAACAAAAATAGAAATACTCAAGTAAATATTAAGTCACATGGACATTACTCAAGAACCGAATACCATGACATCCAAAATTTTTTTTAGTAATATACCACAAAGTATACAGACATATCTACATTATTTATTTAGAATGTACACACATATGTACATATAAGTACAATGACTTTGAAGTCTTGAGGAGTTACATAGTACATAACAACCAATATTAACATTGCATTCTGGACTCTAAAAAAAAAAATTTTTTTTATAAAGAATTTTATCTCAAAGTGCAATTTAGAAAAACACTTGTCAGACACACCAAACGCAAGACTCTTTTCCATATTTGGAGAATAGGGACTTTGTCTTGTTCCTTTAATTATTTATTAAAAAATAATTATACCAAGGACCCAATATTTACAAGCCAATAAAATGACTTTTATGGCGGTAATCTAGCTTTTCAATGCATTTGATTTATATACTTATTTGTAAAAATTCTTCCATACATTCTCTTTTCATAAAAAATAAATTCTTTTTTATTTTAGGAAAAATAATGAAACATAAAAATCTGCACATGATGTTTTTACGGAGAAAATCAAACAAAAACTAGATAATAAATAACCTTGCTTTGATACCAATGAAGAATCTCATCAAACACATAGTTTACAAGATCACTAAATATTGTTTCACTAGTCAAAAAGTGTAATCACATGTTTATGAAACACAAACTACACCAAAAAGTCATAGTCTATAATCGCGTACCTGCTACAGAAGTTTATATCTTTTGGAGAAGAAATCTTCACTAGAATCTTCAATGAAATCTTTAAGAATTGGAGAAGAAAGAAGAGAAGAAAAATAGAAAACTTTTTCCTGTCCAACATTACTCTCTGTTGTTGAAACAAAAGTTCTTTTATAATTATAAAAGTATGCAACTATTCAGAAACATACTGTTTCACTTCTCTTTTTTTTTTCTAAATATAAATTAAATATATAACAAAAATATATTTATTTATTATCTAAATTAATTTGGTTGACCCACATGGGTGACCCAAATATAATTCCTTCAGGTGGAGATTTAAAAAGTCAGAAATTTTAATGGCTCTTTACTTTCTCTATTTTTTTAGGCACTATGTTTTTAATTTAGAGGATATTTTTCTAAGTTATTTTGATATGTATATAAAAAATAGACACATGCATGTGCACGTGCTAGTACGAGCTCGTATTCATTTTTTTCCAAAAAAAAAAATATGTGACATAAAAAGGACATATAGAGTCAATTAAATTTTTGTATGATTTTTAGATATTTTAAATTCTTTATTATTGTAATTTATAGTACTTTTATGTAATATTTAAATAATATATATTTCTCTCGTTGTTTCAATTTATGTTGTAATGATAAAATTTTGAGAATTAACTTAATCTTTTACATGTTGTGTCTTTTATTTTTTTTAATTATTATGATCTATATTACTTTTACGATATTGTAAAATAATACATGTTACTTATTTATTTATATTTATGCAATATGTGACTTTTAAAATTATTAAATTGCTAATTATTGAGATTTACAATACTTTTTATATAGTTTATGTTATTCCTGTAATTCAATAGTAGTGCAGAAACGAAAAAATATAAAACCAAAATATATAAAGATATTTGAGTCCACCAAATTCATTTTGTGCTCTTCAGAAATTTAATCCCCTCACTGTATTCGAGATTGTGAATTATTTACTCTCAAAATAAAACAGATAAACTATTATAAAAGTAATGATCTCTCAAACTTTTGTAACTTTAGCAAACGTAAAAAATAGCAACGAATTCACTTGTAGACTCAATTTTGTATGTAAAAATATGTATGCAGAATAGAAGAAAATTCTATGTCAAAAACTGAGAGTAAGCCTCTCTATTTATAGCCAGTAATAGGTGTGTACTCACCTATTCAGAATAATTTCATTTGTTCTGAATAAGCATGCCATCCTTTAGGAATGAGGATGTTGTTCAGAATGAAATTAATAATTTAATGGATTAACTCATCATTAATATCAGAAAAAGAAAATCTAATGAGATTGATTACATAAATTTTGTCTAAAAAATTTATCAATCAGTTGCTTTGTCAAATTCGAAGCTGAAATCGTAGCCGAGCGACAACGACAATGACTGCATGACCCTTTAATAGTTAGGGGAAGTGTTTCTTAATAAGAATAAAACTTTTCCTCTATTCTACTCATGAGGGAACAATGACTCTTTATTTTTTCTTTACTTGGTTCCTCACATTTTTCAATCCACAACTTACTTAAACCCAATAATTTACAAATTAAATAATATATATTACTTCTTTTATTCCATTTTATGTGACATCGATAGATTAATCTAAAAAATCAATCAATTTTTTATATATTATTTTTTGAATAATTTAAGTTATCATAATCTATATTTTTATACAATTTTTAAATATATAAAAAAATTTAAAAATAAGATAAATAAATTAAAATAAAAAAATCAAAAAATTATAAAAAAAAATATCCTCAAAATACTTAAGTAAATATATCGATCTATTGCCTACTTAAGCATGCAAACTCCCTTTTATTATATACATGAATAAATATAAATATAAAATATAAAATATAATATATAATGTATAAATAAAGTAAAAGTAATAAAAGAAACATTCAAAACATAGAGTGTTCTATATATAGATGAACTTTATACAACTTTTTAAAAAGAAAAAAGCCAAATTATATAGATGGACTTATTACTAATTCCTAAAATGAGAAAAGCCAAAATAAAGCTTCTCAAAAAAACAATTAAAAATTAATTATAAGGGTAGAAGGATTAGTAGTATTTTTATTTTGGTGTCATTATATATATATATATTGATTGTATCGTATTTACTTACCATCATGAGTTTTTTGTTATTAATCATTCTTTTTGTTTCATTTTTATTTCCTTTCCTTTTCTTTACATCTAGTTTGTTTTGCTTATGAGTTTTTGATCCTAGGGTTCCCAAGAAACAATCTTTCTACCTTGTAAGATAGTAATAAAATTTGTGTACATTCTATCCTCCTCATACCTCACTTAGGAAATTTCACTGAGTATTGATATTGTATTTGTTTTTTGACATGAAAATGTTCTTCTTGTTAGCCAAGTGGAGTTGATAAAAATAAGTCTCCCTTCAGACTTCACCTAAGTTGTAAATTCAAACCAAATATTTTTTTCATTTTTTTCTGAATTAAAAATTTTAGAACTAGTGAACTATATTTGACCAATCAATTTTAAAATCACTTTTAAATAATAATTAATATTTAACTAAACTTTTTAAAAAAAATATTATTTTTATATTGCTTAATGAAACATTCTATCGGAAGTCTCTATCCCTAATTAGTCAATTCATATTGGCTGTTCATGCATAGGAACATTGGTCTACATATTTTTGGTACATACTGGAAAAGTTGAGTCACTGTATGCTTGCTTGATTGTGTTGTGGTCAAACAGGAAATGTAGGATCCCTAATCATTAATTTATTCTTATTGTGATAGTTATTTTTTTAATACATTTTCTAAAATATTAAATTTATTATATTAAAAAAATAATAATATGATATTTAAAAGTGTATCAAGTCAGTACACAAGTATTACAAAGTTGATACCGAAGGTAATATACAAGGATGGCAGCATATTTTAGGAACATTTATAAAGGAAAGAAACATTATTTTGTAATTATTATGTCTAAACCACTTCAACTTTTACTTGAGAACTTAAATTAGATTTAAGAAAAAAGGATTATATTTGCTTTTTAACTATCGAATATAACTAATGAAGGTTGTGATGAAGTGATAGTACTTAATCATCTTTAATCAGGGTCTCGAGTTAGATTTCTCTAGGGTACGAAGCAGTAGCGGGGTCAATATTTTTGTCAAAGTGTTTATACTTTTAGAATATGGATGAGTGATAAATCAAAGGTATTCAAAAATTTATATATATCAAAATATATATATTTAATCGATATTTAAAAAAAAATTCTAACAAACGGTGTTCAGCTGACCCCCTTGAATGAATGTAGCTCCAACTCAGGTACGTAATTGCCTTTGTTAGAAAATGACTAACTTCCCAACGTAGAACTTCTCCAATGAGGCTGAATTTAGTCGGACTCCAATGTGAATACTGAAATTTATGTGATAAGAACTTAGTAATTATCTCTTAGAGATAGTAATATTTATCTCTTATCTATTAAAATTTTATTTTTAATTTTAAAAAATCATGTGCCTTAAATTAAGGAAATTAACAAGTTGGTATAGTTAGTTGTGATAGTTTAAAGATTCTATCCCTTCCCTACTTTTTCTTTTGCCTTCCACCCCCAAAAAGCAAAAGACGGGAATTAATTACTAGGTACCAGAACAAGATGTTGCGGAGATAGAATTTGAACCTGTGGCCTCAAGGTTATGAGCCCTGCGAGCTACCAAACTACTCTACCCCATGCCAAAGATAAGACCTAAAAACTAATAGATAAACAAGGATTAAATGCGCCCCTCTACCCTATCTGTACAAATAAAATAACCCATTTATACGGAATGGTAAAAAGGCTTCTATAATCATCACATTGGCTGAATCCCGTGAAACCATTTCATATAAGTTCATTTATATCTTCTTTTTATAAAACAAATCAACTTCGATTCTTGAATAATCCACATCACTTCTGCTTCTAATGGAACACAAGATTTCCCTTTTCTGTGAAAAAAGCCCGTATCAATAATTCGAATTTTATGTATGAATAATTTCTCAATATCTTGTTCATTCACAACAAAATATTTTCTTTGTGCATCGATAAACTGAAATGCAGCTTGAGTAGTAAAGTCTTGTGCTATGAATGCATAAGTAGGTAAAATACACATATGTTGAGCTACCAAAGAAGTAATAACTCCTAAAGAAGCTAGAACAAAGCCTAATTAAAAATGAAGCGAGTTATTGATTGTGTCATAGAGACTATTATGTTAATTTAGATCTTCGCTGGTATTTTTACTAGGACCAAGACTGCTCATTAATTTATTTAACCCATACCTATGTTCGAACTTCTTCTTAAATAACGTCGAATTAAACCACCATCTTTTCATAGAATTTTTTTTGCCTCCTAATTTGCAAAAAATTACAATAGAAGAATAGTCATTCGCTACATTTGCTTCAACAAATTAGTTATATAATGTAAGGCATAGTATCAACATGAAACCAAATGGGCGGTATTAGATTATGTTCTACTACTTGACCCCAAGAGGTTGGATACACATAAATAAGTACATTAATGTCAAAATATACAAGCCTTAATTCTCTTTGAAGTTACTTAAATCAAAACTTTTGATAAAATTCAGAATTTAAAATTTATAATTTTTATTAGTAATATATATATATAAATTATTCAATTTACGTGAACTTATTCATATTCAGACTTTGTCAAATATAATGTCAATTTGCATTTGTTAATTAGATTAGTACTTTTATTGAGTTATTGGGAAGTTATGGGGTTTATCCAACATTAACATGTCATGCATGAATCATTAAGCAGTCAAAAAATATTGTAAATAATATGATTTCTTTAGTTGGACCTCTACCAAAACTATGTTCCAACGAAATAAATCATAAATGGAATTTGTTCAATAGGAAAGGTATGATTGGTGCAGGAGAACCAATGAAATCATAAGGAACATTCTTGAATTTTTCCTATTTTTATATGTTTTCCTGTTTTGGCCCAAGGAAGAAAAATATTTTTGATTTATCTTAATTTATGTGATATTTTTATTTTTTTAAAAATTAAATAAGTTAAATTTAATAATAAATTATATATAAATTTTTAAA
>JAOTQJ010000854.1:0-19076 GCA_025642045.1 Solanum sejunctum | reverse complement strand
GAGTTCTATCTGTATTATGTACTTCTGGTTTTGCATACTCGGTACGTCTCTCGTACTGACCCCTTCCTTCGGGGGGGCTGCGTTCATGCTCGCAGGTATCGACGATCAGGTGTAAGACCCTCTAGCCTAGGATCTTCCATTTCAGTTGCAGTGCCCTTTTTGTTTCAGGAGCCAGCTGTTGGTAGCTTCTTATGTTCACACGTTCTGTAATTGGGCTATGTATATGCACGTACTGTTCAACACATATATCTAGAGGTCTGTGGATACTAGTGGGTTGTGGGTATGTGAGATATACTTGAGCACATAGTCTATTATATGTATTTAATACCTGATTAGGCAGCGAGATCGCATTACTATATGTATGACATGATTATTAGGCGACAGGACTGCAGCGGAGACCTTGTCGGCCAGCATTTATGTATATGTATAAATGCATATATATTTGCATTGTTGTCTGGGTTGCTGCTGGGTTTTCTTTGTAGGTGCAGTTAGTTAATAAAACATAAAAAACTCTGCCGAAATTTCGATAGGTTTCCAGGTCAGTTTCATTAGGAATTTAAGGTTTGAATGTGTCTAGGTGTCCCTATCGGACACTGGTCACGACTCCATGGTGGGGCGTGACACCATTCTTTTCTACTTCCCTTCCACTGGTCAAACTAAAGTCTAGCTACTCCCTTGAGCTAGTAGGTAGCCAACTTAACCTGCTCTGTATCCCCTGTGTGCATAACCTGAATACTTTCTAGAGCTCCTCAATGAAGTTCTCAGGATCCTTCTTCACATTAGACCCTGTAAACTCAGGTGGGTTCATCTTCAAAAATTCACGAACCCAGGTGGTATCTGAACCATCATGCCTGAGATCTCGCTATTGACCTCTATGTATAATAACTGCCTGTGCCAAAGTATGTATGGCCTAACGGAGCTTAACATTAGAGATATCCGCTTGCGGTGGCTGGTCAATCGGCATAGCTGGACCTTTAGGTCCATCGGGAATTGGTGGCTTAGGCTAGTATGCATTCTGCCTGACTGGGAGCCCTCTACCCTTGGTTAGTCCGACGACTCTAATGGAGGCATGATATGAAAAACAAGGAGCGAATGCATGAATTAGAAAGGACTTAATAGAGGTAAATTCTGAAGCATGAGATTCAATAACAATTGAAAGTGACATTTTCTAATGCCCCTTAGCCTCTCTATTATGGATGTGGCTTACTTCACACCAATAATATGGACTCTATTAAACATGCTTCGATAGACTCCCTAGGACACTTGAACCTTGTACGCTGGTACCAAGTTTGTCACACCCCGATTTCACACCCTGGGCATGGTCGACACCCAAAATCATTTTTGGTCCCAAGCGAACCACTTGGCTTGACCACTTTACTTAGCAGAAGACTTAAATGGTAAGTGAAAGGGTTAAATATAATAAGCTAAAGATACTGCAAATATCAGAATAAATTAAATAGTGAAAATATCTTAATAACAACTGAAAATAAGATCTGAAACTATTGACATACAATCTATGAAACCTCTAAATAGAATGATCTGAAATAACTACTGTGACAGGCGCATGGTAACCATAACTGAAAGAAAATGTTGAAAACATAAGTAAAGACTCCAAAGCCTTTGACTGGTAAAAGGTCTCACTAATAGCTGAATGAATAACTGGTCCTCAATGAACCCTCTGCTGAGGAACTCTGTCAACTGCGTCTGCATCATAAAATAATGTAGGTCCAAAGGACCTTAGTACGTGAAATATATGGTATGTAAAATAGACAAAATTGAAAACTTAGGATAAGACACTGTACTTAAAGTAACTAAAACTTATCCCAAAATAGGATAGCATAAATAATAAATAAAGTGCATGCTGAAAGTAAAACATATTTTGAAACTCTGTATGCAAAAACTAGTTTACTTTAGCTTGGAGAGTTTCTCTAATCGACAACCATCACTATGAGCTTCATGATGATATAACGTATTGCCCGTGCTGCCAGAGCTATCTCATATTTGCCAGAGTAAGGGATGAAAACTATGGGAGTGCATCCATCCCAAAATTGGGTCATCTCAATGGCAAGTGAGGAGTTGTACTCTTGGTACAATCCTATCCTATACTGGCTACAAATTTTATGAGGTCAATTTATTATTAGTCTCACTCATATTGGTGTTCAATACTATTCATAAAATAACTTTCATTATGCTCATAAATTTAAGAGTAAAAGTTCTCAAAATACCTTTTTAATCTTTTAGGACTTAGCCCAACTTTAGTTTTTTTGAAACTTTTTTTATCTTATCTCTTCTCTTTGGCTGAACTTATTTCAATGCAACGTGTCTCAAAACATAATTTTATTACTCAGCTATATTGTAAATATAGATCAACTCAAAACGGTGAACATAGAAGTTTTCATGAAATATCTAGGGTTCTTATAATTGCAACCTTAACCATGAAACCTTGAATTAATATCTTAACTTAGTAGTGAAATCAGTAAAGATCATGACTTTTATCAAGAAAAGTACATGAACAATTTTTTCAATGAATTTAACTAGTAATAGAGGAAATCTTGACCTCAACTTGTAAATATGATTTTGAGTAGAAACTGGTAGTTAAAGATACAAAAACAATAGTAGGATAACTTTTGGAGGGGCTTACATACCTGGAGAATTAGTTTCTTGAAGAAATTAAAGAAGGTTCTTGAAAGCCCTAGCTTTTGCCACTTTGAAACTACGCTCCGAGTTCTTAGAGTATTTCAACATTAAGGATATGAAGAATTACATTTTAGGGGTTGAATTAGGTGAAAACTGATAAGTTAAGGCTTAAAGGGTGAGAAAAGATAAAAATACCCCTCTTTAAAATTGTTGATCGGGTTGTCTATGAGACCCCCTACGGCTCATAGAAGTTTCTACGGCCCGTAGGGACCCTTTTTAAACTTTTGGTATGTTTGGGGTCTTTGGATCACTTTACAAGCCCATTTTATGACATGTAAAGTGTTCTACGACCCGTAAATGGGTCCGTAAAGTCTGGGGGAAAAAATGTGGAGTTTCAAAACTTTTGCCACGAAGTAGCAGATGGACTGTACTTTGATTTATGACCTGTAAAGAGGTTTCGTAATTCACCGCTGCTCTGATAGTCTTCAGTAAAACGGACATAACTTTTGACTCCGGACTCCAATTGAGGTGTAATAAGTTGCATTGGAAAGTTAATTCAGAGGGCTTTTATTTGGTAGGTCATGGGACATCAAATTCTTTGTGTGCTAACAGTTATGATCATTTAAGTTGACTCTTACATAATTTAAGACTAGAAACTCAACTTATAGGAAAGTTTTGAACTCGACTAAATACTAAGAGGTCTCTTATGACCCTAATGCACTTCCCACATATAAGAATGAGGCTTGAAACATAGGTACATGTGAGGATAGAATTATGGGGTGTCACAAGTCTAATACATAACAATTTGGGATAATTTCAAATGTATACAATAAACTAAAATATACAACAAATATAGTTATTTTTATTTACATAAAAAATAGGCCAAAATCATAGAAAATATATGTATGAATATAGAAATATAGCATGCCAAAAGTCATAGAAAATATACACTGACTGTACAATATAGATTACTTATATATGAGCAATATACTGAAAACCGAATATAGTTTGACTATACATGAAATATATATACTGACTATACATGCCTCTAACGAATGACTATCTTTTCAATAATTATTTTGGCTGAATGGTCATGTACTATAATTATCATTAATAATTTCTTAGGGGTGGCATACATGCAATAGCTTTGTATATTACTCTTAAGTATAAATAATGCAAACAATAGTTATATAGTACGTTTGATATTAAAATATGTATAATTAATACATGAAAAAATTATGACATTAGCACTGCAAAGGATTTAAATGCATACATTAGCATGATTAATTAAAGATATAGTTCTTTCTGAAAATCCTTTTCACATTCTTTTAAACATATTTGTTGAGGGTATTTTTGTTTAAAAAAAATTATAACATGTTATTTTTAATACACAAATCAAATATAATCCTATTTGTAAGTTCGAAGTCGAATATGGAGAAGTAAGATTTAGTTATAATTATTCAATATCGCTAGCAAAATAGGTTTGAATAGTTATTAAGTCTTAAATATTAAGATTTTATTTCTAACAAATTAATTAATGCATATTAAAGCAATAAAATTATCAACTGAAAAGAATGGGTTGACTTCAAGATTAAAAAGGTCTTTTCTCCATTGTCGGATTTTTTCTCGTTACATTAGCTATAATTATGTTGAATAATCTATAATGAATCTTCTCTTACAACAAATATCAGTCAAATGAATTTGCTAGCATTATTCTCTGGAATGAACCCTAGTTAACTGGTTAATCTATTCACCTAGACTGCATCAAAGCTTTATTATCTATAACCTACATTTTTAAATCTCAGTCGTTTATCTTTAATTCTCTTAAATAACGTTGTTCAACTAAAATTTAATGTTATAATATGATCACGCACGGCAGTTCCAACACTCTCAAGTTGTTCTTTATTATTCTAAGTCCTTTTAGCTCAACAACTATTGCATGCGATCTTGATCATTTTAATAGATTTCTACTCAAACTTCGAAATTTCATCACAAATCTATTTTGCTTCAAAAATCCACTATGTAAAAAAATATACATAATAAACACATAAAAATTCTAATAATAATCAAATAACGGCAAAAAAAAAAGATTTATAATAGTTAAATATATGCATTTTATGCCGAATATCAATAACTAGGACTCCTTAGTTTCAAATTTACCATCAATATAAAGTATTACAATGCAAATGGGATTCCAATAAGTATCTTTATGGCAATGATAATCAACTTGACAAGATTTGTGACGATATAAGATATTCTCCTCACAAAAATTAAATTCGAAACGTGTCTACTTTTATCTTGATATCAAATATTAAGTTTTCATTTGAATCACGGATGGTACGGTATTGCGGTATTGTTGGATCGCATTTGGAAGAATAAAATTAATTGTGAGTCTCTCCTTTTTGACAGTTTATTCTTTTTCGATTTAACACGTGGGAAGTGTTTAACTTTTTATCAATTAATCGGAATATCTACAAAGGAGGTCAAAGTGATCTAAAACTTCTTTCTTGAGTTGTGATTTTGATAACTAACAGATAATAAACTACCTAAATTTCAATTTGTTTATTTTGATTTGATTAAGCATAATATTGAAAAAGTATAAAAGACTTTTAATTAAATCTTATGATCTTAAACTAAAAATATGTGTAATATATAAAAATATTTTTTAATTTTGTGATTTTAAATTAATAAATTAGAATATGAGTATTCTTTTTTAAAAAGACTTAAAAAAATAAAATAAATAAATTAAAATTGGAAATTAACTAATTTAGACGGGTTGTGACAAGTTGAAGGACTCGTTCTTATCCCAACGGGACCAGGAATTATTTTCGAGCTTAATATATTTTAGAGTTAATTTCACATAATTTTTAGATTTAAAAAATATGAAAAAAGGTTAAAATTGTTTTTGAATTATGTAAAGTAGATTATTTGTAGCCCTCATTATATTTTAAGATCCAAAGTACCTTCGTCATTTTCTCAGGAGACTAAAAATACCTTCAAAATTTAACAATTCAATTTTTTTGTGACATGGCAAACTATGTGGAGTTAATTACTCCGTCTAAGTGTTATCAACTAGGATTCATTACAAAAAATCAAACTTTTAATGGCGATTAAAGTCACCATAGTATTCAAAAATATTTTCACTAAAGGGTTTCAATATTTTCTTTACTTAGCAATAGACGCTGACTTTTAGTGACAACTAAACGTCTCCACTAAAATCTATTTTTTGTATTTAAAACATATGACAATTTATTTTTCAGTGCCAAGAAAGGCTATAGGTCTGTACTTGATGACAAGCGTATATATACATCTTTTTGTCATAAATTATCGATGTTTATACTTCATTCTAAGATAAAATATGCTTAGTACTCTTAATCATTATTTCCTCTGTCTCATTTTGTATGGCATTATATTTTGAGAAAAAAATGAAGACTTTTAAAATTTGTGGCTTAAAATTATTTTTCAATGTTTGTGCGGCTGAGATTCATTTCATTACGAGTAAAAGAGGAATTTTAAAGTTAAATTATCTCCAATTAAAGTAAGATATCATTTTTTTTAGGATGAACGAAAAGAGTGACATATAAAATGGAACAAAAAGAGTACTATTTTAATATTTTCGGACTAATACAACGTGTTTTACATATGAGTCTAAAGTTTATTGTTGACAAGTCAAATTTATGTATTATGATGCTTGAAGTTTGAGACATCCAAGTCAAACTTCAAATGCATGCATATATCGTAACTAGTTTTATTATAGGTATTTTGCATATGATTAAAATAAGAAAAATTAATTTTAGTTATAAATTTATATATAAAAAAAGTGATATGCGCAATGCCCCTATTAGAAGTCATGACCTAATGGACTTCCCATTATGAGAATTTAGATTCACAACAAGACCTTCACTACTATATCTAGCACCCTCAGTGCATGAAGTGGCTCAAAACCACTAAATGAAATTAATGCTAATAACATCTCTAATTTATTTTTTGTTTTACTCTTAAGATATAAAAACATGTAGAGTATTTTTATATTTGGAGACAATAAACCTCAATTTAATTTTCTATTTTACTTCCTAAAGAATATCTTCTTCTCTTTTTTTCAATATTATATTTATATTTTTAATTTTATTTTTTTATTTTTTATTATATCAAAATAATCTTTTCTCTTCTTCTTCGGTTTTTTGTTCAAATAATCACTCTATATAATATTCATATACTATAAAATATTATTATTTTCAATTATTCATTTCATAAAAATTTATATGTTACTTTAAATTTCTAATAGCATAAACTGCTGAAAAATACCATATATTGTACATATTAATGAATAATTTAAATAAAAGCAAAATCATTGAAGAAATATATTAATTACATATCAAATATTACATCATCATAAAATTTATTTTTACTTTCAAGATTATTATGTGAAAATCTTACATATTTAAAGTTTTTTTTTAAAAAAAATTATTAAGTCGGGATAGAAATAGTATATTTGTCAATAATATATATTAGATGTTATAAATGCATTAGAAAATTATTACAAAAATTAAAGACTTAATTAAGGGCCTTATATAATAAAAATAATAAAGATAATTTTAAATTACATATAAAGTGATGAATTTGTTTAAAAAAAATAATTGTTAATTCAGGATGGAAGTAGTGTACTTGTGAATAATATAGCTTTAGATGTCATATTATATTAAAAAATAATTACAAATATTAAAGATTTAATTAACGTGTCATGCCTCGGGAAGGGATTCAAGACGTGGTCGATACTCAGAGACTATTGTTAGTCCCCAAGTGAACCACTAAGCCTCATTGCATTCATCCATTCATACATTCTACAAATCAGCGGAAGTCATAAGGAATAAACGGGCACATCTAATCACCTAGTCTCAAACAATAATATAATGAAAGGCTAGTAGAAAGAAACTAGCTCACAAGTTCCAACATCAACATTTGACTATAGACTATGAAGCCTCTACCACTATCAGGTGGTGCCAATGATAGACCTATGACTACCTCAATCAAAATAAAAGATAAGCAAATCTAACTCTAAAGCATGGTGAAAATAATGTAATGAATCCTTTGAAGTATGGGAGGCTCACCAATCTGTTGAATGCTCGAAGATCTTCAACTATTCACCCGATAATGACCTCTATCCTGCGTATCTACATCATAATAGGATGCAGTCTAAAAGTGGACGTCAGTACTTAGAATGTACTGAAATGTAAAATAGTTGAGTGAAACTAAAACAGGTAGAACAATACAGAAATAATAATTAACTCAATATGGAAATCAATCAATATATCAAATGTCTATCTAAGGAAAGAATAAACAGTAGACAAGTGACCCATCAACCAATCAACTCATCAATAAATCAGACTCATCTCAGAAGGACTCGTCTCAACTCATCTCATCACATCACTTCTCATCTCATCACATCTCAACTCAGAGTGCTCTAGGTGAGAACTTTCTGAGAATTTCTCGTATCCAATAACAATTACTTTTGAGCTAGTGATCATACAACAAGCCAACCGTTGTTGCTACAATCGTCCTATACTTGCTAGGTAAGGGACTAATCAAATCCACTAGATACCCCATCTATCCGTTAAATTTAAGTCCTCTATTATTTCAGGAACGCTATCTAGAGGGAACTACAATGAGACATAATGGTTATAATCCTCACTATGGTTGACTATATAGTTTGACGAGTATGAGTTGGTCTGACTCTTACTCTTTCGATGCTCGATACTCCTCCCATGAATTAATGCTCATAAAATAATCCATCCAGTTAATTCATCTCAATTGACTCATCTCAACTTAGCCTTATGAAGGCTCTCATCATTCAACCAGTCTCAAAGAGACTCTAATTATCTCATCAATCAACATCTCAAGGATTTGAACAACCATTGTGGAATAATCGAATAGACAAATCAGTAGATTTCATTTATGAAAACTCATAGGATATCAAATTCTATCAAATCATCATCATTCTCACATCATAATCACAATCTCTGTCAATATTCTCAATCAAGGCTCTAAACTCAATCCCTATCTTCTTTCATGCAATATTTAAGAAATAATAAGTAAGGTTTGTGCAATAATTCACGTAAGACATTCAATTCAAAAAAATAAGTTTGTAATGATCATCACCATATGAAAATACATGTAGTAAATATGATTTCTCAAGAAAATAGTCAAGAATTATGCATGTAGGCGCAAGAACCTTCAACTCTCATCTAAGACCATCTATGGGGTACATGAGAGAACAATCTCATGCTTTTGGCTAGTCTTACATACCTGGAATGAAGCTCTTCAAATCATCCATCAAGAATTCTCCTTGAATTCTCCAATCTCATGTTCTTCTTTCTTGTCTCTTAAGCCCTAAAGTTCAAGTGCTGTGAAGGTAAACTTAGAATGGGGTTTTGACCCTATTTACTCATCAAAATAACCTAAATGGGTCATGTTTCAAGTTTAGGAGGGGTGGAAAAAGTCTGAAATGACTCTCAAAAGATTTTAAATTTTAAATTCTGGTGGAACAGGTCGAGAAAATAGGTCCGCGATGCGGACCTGTCACGCACCTATGAAATTTCAAAAATTCAATCCCATCAAAAATTTGAGAAAATATATAAGTGTAAGTTGATACATCCATGTCGCGGAGCTGTTGTGTGCCCTTACTATTTCTGGTCAATTTTATGAGAATTATTTTTTGACCTGGCTACTCTTAAATTGGATCAAGACTATTTCCTAACTCAATTTTTCATACTAATCGCAAATCTGATCTCAGATTTCCCATATGAGCTTTGGAAGTCATGTTGCACGTACATCTACATACTAGGAACATTTTGATAATTTTATCGGGTGTTACATCATCTCTCCCTTGGGATTATTCATCCTCGAATGATGAGTAAGGGTGGATATCAAGGCACGAATAAACTCAAAAATCCTCTCAACTTTCAATCTATCAATCTATCTTTCAACTCCTCATTTCTATCAATAATCTCTATTCGGACTTGAGAATAGACAATCAACGAGAAAAGACAATTGATTTGGTCAAGGATAAGGAATTTAACTTCAATATTCTCATCCATTGGCATGAATAGATGCAGATATTTTGCCTTCATCTCTTCCTCAACTTCTCATGTGGCCTCCTCAACAAATTGATTCCTCCACAACACTTTTGACTGAGGCTATTTTTTTGGTTCTCAGTCTGCGAATCTGATGATCAAAGATTTGGATCGGAATTTCTTTGTAGGTTAAACTATCCTTTACTCTGATGCTCTCCACAAGGATTACCAAGTTAGGATCTCACAAGCATTTCTTCAACATCAACACATAAAACACCAAATGAATGTCATCTAATTTTGAAGGCAACTCTAATTCGTAGGCAACCTTCCCAATCCTTTTTACAATCTGATAGGGTCCAATATAATGTGGACTCAATTTATCCTTCTTCCCAAATCTCATGACACCTTTTATAAGTGGCACTTTCAAATATACCTAGTAATTTACTTCGAACTCTAAATCTCTCCTCCTCACGTCGGTGTAGGATTTCTGGTGACTTTTTGCTGTCTTCAATCCCTCTCTAATGATCTTAACCTTATCCATTGCTTGATGGACAAGGTCATCCCTAAGCAGCTCCACCTTTTCAACCTCGAACCACCCAATTAGTGATCCACATCTCCTCCCATATAAAGCTTCATAAGGAGCCATCTGAATACTTGCATGATAACTATCAATGCAAACTCAATTAATGGTAGGTGCTCATACCAATTTCCCTTGAAATTAAGGATGTAGGCTCTCAACATATATTCTAACATCTGAATTGTATGCTCCGCTTGGCCATCGGTCAATGGATGAAAAGTTGTACTCAAATTCACTTTTGTACCCAATTCTTTTTGAAATGATCTCCAAAATTAGAAGGTGAATTGAGCTCCTCTATCCAAGATGATGGACAAGGGGACCCCATACAACCTCACAATCTCTTGGATGTACATCTTGGCATACTCCTCCATAGTATTAGTTGTCTTAACTGTTAAGAAGTACGCCGATTTAATCATCCTGTCCATAATCACCCATATCAAATCATGTTGCTTTTAAGACCTCGATAGACCAGT
The DNA here is from genome assembly GCA_025642045.1 of Solanum sejunctum. NCBI lineage: Eukaryota > Viridiplantae > Streptophyta > Magnoliopsida > Solanales > Solanaceae > Solanum > Solanum sejunctum. The sequence goes on along the minus strand of JAOTQJ010000854.1, from coordinate 8,319 downwards.
AATGAAGTCATATTGATTATCTCCTATTTCCATTTTGAAATCTCAATGTTTTGAGCTAATTCATATGGCCTTTGATGTTCGACTTTCACTTGTTGACAGTTTCAGCACTTAGAAACAAATTCAGCAATATCCTGCTTCATTCCACTCTACCAGTAGACTACTCTCAAGTCATGGTAAATTTTGGTAGAGCCAGGATAAATAGAATACCTAATGCTATAAACTTCAGCTATGATTCTATCTCGTATACCATTAGCATCTGGAATGCACAATCTACTTTAGTTCCTTAACACCCTATCTCCCCCTTTGGAGAAGACCATCACTTTTTGTTTATCGATGACCTCCTTTAATTGGAGTAGGATAGTATCTCGATCTTGCTTTTCTTTCACCTTTGCCACCCAAGATGAAGCAGACCCATTCTAGACATTGACTTCTTCATCATTCTCCTCAAGTTGTACTCCTAATCGAGTTAACTGATGCACTTCTTTCGCTAGCTCCTTCTTTCCTTCCTCCACATAGGCTATGCTACCCATTGACAATCTGCTAAGAGCGTCAGCAACAACATTAGCTTTACCGAGATGGTAGAGAATGCTCATGTCATAATCCTTGAGTAACTCTAACCATCTCCTCTGTCGCAAGTTAAGCTCCTTCTGACTAAAGACATACTGAAATCTCTTGTGGTCAGTGAACATATCTACATGTACTCCATACAGGCAGTGGCGCCAGATTTTGAGTGTGAACACCACTTCCACCAACTCAAGATGATAGGTTGGATAATTCCTCTCATGAATCTTAAGTTGTCTGGAAGCATAAGCTACCACCGTTCCTATTTGCATCAGCACACATCCCAAGACAACTCTTAAAGCATTGCTATAGATCACAAAATCTTCTATTCTAGCGGGCAAGGTTAGGACTGGTGCAGTAGTCAGTTTAGTCTTTAACTCTTGGAAGCTTTTCTTACATTTATCGGACTACTGAAACTTGACCTTTTTCTAAGTCAATTTTGTCAATAGTGCCGATAAGGAAGAAAATCCCTCAATAAATCGGCAGTAGTAGCCTGCCAACCCCAAGAAACTCCTTATGTCGGTTAGAGAAATTGGTCTGAGCCTGTTCTTAACCGCTTCAATCTTTTGAACATCAACTCGAATACCATCAACAGAGATAATATGGCCTAGTGAAGCCTAAGATTTAAGCTAGAATTCATATTTTGAAAACTTTGCATACAACTCATGGTCATTAATGGTTTGAAGGATGATTCTGAGGTGATTTGCATGCTCCTCTTCATCTCTTGATTACATCAAAATGTCATCAATAAACAGAATCACAAACATGTCTGATATTGTCAGAATACCCTATTCATCAAATCCATAAAGACTGTAGGTGCATTCGTCAACCCAAAGACATACCAAGAACTCAAAATGGTTATATCTAGTCCTAAAGGCTATCTTTGAGATGTCATATTTCCTCACTTTCAGCTGATGGTAAATGGATTGGAGATCTATCTTTGAGAAACAAGAGGCATATTAAAGTTGGTCAAACAAGTCATTTATCCTAGGGAAAGGATACTTATTTTTATGGTGACCTTGTTCAGTTTCCTATATAGTCAATACACATTCTGAGAGACCCATCTTTTCTTCACATGAATAATACAAGAGTACCCAACGGAGAAACACTTGGCCTTATGAAGCCCTTCTCTAACAAATCTTTCAACTGCTCCTTCAATTCTTTCAATTCAGCGGGGGCCATCCTATAAGTTAGAATTGAGATGGGCTGGGTATTAGGAAGAACATTAATCCCAAAATCAATATCCCTATCAGGAGGGACTCTGAACAGATCCTGAGGAAATATTCTAGAAACTGATTCACAATGGTAACTGACTTAAACGTTAGGGGCTCAATATCATCATATTTAACTCTCACCAGATGGTAGATACACCCCTTAGCAATCATCTTTCTGGATATAAGGTATGAGATAAACTTTCCTTTAAGTGCTATGGAATCACCCTTTCACTCTAGAACTGGTTCATTTGGAAACTGGAACTTAACGGTTCAGACTCAACAATCACGGAGGCATAACAGGCATAGAGCCAATCAATGTCGAGGATCAAATTAAAATTAGTCATATCTAACTCAATCAAATCAATGATAGTATCCTTATGATGGATGGACACTACACAAGCTCTATAGACTCTCTCAGCTCAAATAGACTCACCCACGGGAGTAGAAACATAAAAGGGTTCAAGAAGACTCTAAGGGATTTTATCAAATCTACTAGCCACATAAGGTGTTACAAAAAGATAATGTGGCACCATATTCCATCAACACATAATAATCAATAGAAAAGACTCAAATCATACCTATCACAACATTTGGCGAGTTCTCCTAATCATGTGGACCACCCATTGCATACAAATGGTTTATAGCTCCGCTTGTGCCTGAAGTGGTACCTCTCTGATTCCCCTTAGCTGGCGAGGCCGGTGTGGAAGATTGAGCTCGAGCAACCCACTTTAGGCACTCTCTTTAATAGTGGCCTATCTGGCCACATTTGAAATACATCACTCCCTTCATGACATCTACCTATGTGCAACTTACTACATATACCACAGGATGGTTTACCTTATGAAGCTTGAGCGATACTAGCTTGTGATTGAGGCCCATGGGCTCTAATATTCTGGGACCTCTGTTTGCTTCTGACTCTAGGCGCAGGTGCACTAGCAGATGATGGTGCTGGAAACCACTTCCCATTCCTATTCTTTCCAACTTCGTGGCTGGATGTTTTAGCTCTCTTGCTTCTGAACTCTTCTCTATCATATAGTCTCTTCTCATCAGTTTGTTGCACAAAGGTCATCAATCTCCCAACATCCATGTCACTCATAAGCATAACTCCCTTCCCATTTCTCTTTGGCCCTCTATTCAAGCTATCCACGTGTATTCCAATCCTTCCCCTTATGTAAGCAACCATAACCAGAGCATAGTGGGATAATTGTGTGAACTTCAGCCCATACTCCTGTATGGTCATAGATCCCCATTTCAAGTTCAGGAACTCCATAACCTTCTTCGCTTTCCTCTCCCTTAGGGAGAAACGTCCCAAGAAAGCTTCCTCGAACAAAGTCAAAGTCATTGTAGGGTCATTCTTCCCTTTACCCTTCTTCTACTATTCATACCTCAACCTAGCCACCCCCTTTAGTTGATAATCAGCGAGCTCCACTCTGTCAGCATCGGCTACATACATCACTTGGAACACTTTCTAAAGCTTTTCCACATAGTTCTTAGGATCATCAGTGGATGCTGACCTTGTGAACTCAGGCGAAGTCATCTTAAGAATTCTCGTACTCTAGAAGTTTCATGAGTATCCTATTGGGCCACTTCTTTTCTCACAGCATATGTTGTGACAGTTTGGGCTAAAGTTTGGGTAGCCTGGCAAAGCTCAGCATTGGAGACCTCATCTTGCGGGGGTTGCACAACAGGGACAGCTTGACCCATGGGCTCTTCATGTCCTTGAGGCTCAGGTGGATCGACATTCTATCAGGTACAACGTCCTCTACCTCTGACGGCTCTTCTGGGAGGTATGATCATAATTCTACAATGCGCAAAGCACGAATTAGAATAGAACTTTCATAAAGTATAACTCTATAGCATGATTTAGAACATGAATAAAAGAAAGCAATTCCTAATGTCCAACAGCCTCCTATTTATCAAGTGTGATCGGCAACACACCTATAAACAAGAGTCAACTAGACATGACCTTATAGACTTTCTAGGACACTTGAACTTGTGCTCTGATACTAAGTTTGTCATACCCCGGGAGGGGACCCAAGGCGTGGTCAGTACCCAGAGACTATTGCTAGTCCCTAAGCTAACCATTTAGCCTCATCACATTCTTCCATTCACTCATTCTACAAATCAGTAGATGTTATAAGGAGTAAATGGGCACATCTAAACATCTAGTCTCAAATAATAATATAATGAAAGGATAGTAGAAAAAAACTAGCTCACAAGTTCCAGCATCAACATCTGACTATAGTCTATGAATCCTCTGTCACTATTAGATGGTACCAATGATAGGCCCATGACTACCTCAATCAAAACAAAAAGATAAGAAAATCTAACTATAAAGCATACTGAAAATAATATAATGAATCCTCCGAAGTATAGGAGGCTCACCAATCTGTCGAATGCTCAAAAATCCTCAATTATTCACTTGCGGATGACCTCTATCCTGTATATATATATCATGATACAATGTATTCCAAAAGGGGACTTCAACACTTTTAATGTACTAGAATGTAAAATAGCTGAGTGAAATCAAAACAGGTAGAACAATATAGAAATAACAATCAACGAAATATGAAAACCAATCAATATGTCAAATATCTATCTAATGAAAGAATAAAGAGTAGACAAGTGACCCATCAACCAATTAACTCATCAATTCATCAGACTCATCTCAGAATGACTCGTCTCAACTCATCTCATCACATCACTTTACATCTCATCACATCTCAACTCAGAGTACTCGATGTGAAAACTTTCTGGGAGTTTCTCTTGTCCGATAATAATCAATTATGAGCCAGTGATTGTACAACAAGCCGTTGTTGTTACTACAGCCGTCCCATACTTCTCAGGTAGGGGACGAATCAAATCCACTAGGGACCCCAACTATCCATTAATGTTAAGTCCTCTATTATTTCAGGTACTCTATCCAAAGGGAACCACAATGAGATGTAATGGTTCTGATCCTCACCTACGCTTGGCACCGTAGTTTGACAAGTATGGGTTGGTCTAACTCTTAGTATTTTAGTGCTTGATACTCTTCTCATGACTCAATGTTCATAAAATAATTCATCCAGTCAATAGATCTCAATTGACTCGTCTCAACTCAGCCTTATGAAGGCTCCCATCATTCAATCAGCCTCAAATAGACTCTAATCATCTCATCAATCAACATCTCAATCAACAGCTCAAGGATTTGAGCAATCATTATGGAACAATCAAATAGACAAATCATTAGAGTTCATTTATGGGAACTCATAGGACTATCAAGTTCTATGAACTCATCATCATTCTCACATCACAATCACAATCTCTATCAACATTCTCAATTAAGGCTCTAAACTCAATCCCTATCTTCTTTCATGCAATCTTTAAGAAATAATAAGTAGGATTTATGCAATAATTCATGTAAAACATTCAATTCAAGAAAACAAGTTTATGATGATCATTAACATATAAAACTATATGTAGTAAATATGATTTCTCAAGAATATAGTCAAGAATCATGTATGTAGACTCAAGAACCTTCAACTCTCATCTAAGACCATCTATGGGGCACATGAGAGAACAATCTCATGCTTTTGTTTAGCCTTACATACCTGGAATGAAGCTCTTCAAATCACCTGAAGAATTCTCCTTGAATTCTCCAATCTCACATTCTTCTTTCTTCTATCTCAAACCCGAACTTTCAAGTGGTGTGAAGGAGGACTTAGAATAGAGTTCTTGACCCTATGTACTCATTAAAATGACCTAAATGAGTCATGTTTCAAGTTTAGGAGGGGTTGAAAAAAGTCCGGAATGCCCCTCAGAAGATTTAAAATTTTAAACTTTGGTGGAATAGGTCGAGATAACAGGTCCGTGACGCAGACCTCTTGCGCACCTATGAAATTTTAAAAATTCAATCTCGTCAAAAATTTAAGAAAATATATAAGTGTGGATTCGTGATGGGACCGCTTGGCGGAGCTGTCGCGTATCCTTACTGTTTCTGATCAATTTTGTAAAAAATATTTTTTGACCCGATTGGTCTTAAATTGCGTCGATATCATTTTCTGACTCGATTTTTTGTGCTAATCGTAAATTTGATCTCGAACTTCCCATCTGAGCTTTGGAAGAAGCATTGCGTGCATGTCTCCATTCTAGGGATATTTTGGTAATTTTACTGGGTGTTACATAATGATATTATATAATATAAAAAATATTAAAATAATTAAAGGTAAAATCGAGATGATGACGAATATATAGTAGTTGTCTAAATTTAGAGAACTACTCAGATCACCTCTCTATAAATAGAGAATCGAAATCTTTTTAGGAATCGTTCAGTTTGAATATAAGTTAGGATGGGATAAGTTAAGATTTGATAAGTTATGTTGAGATTAGTTATGCAGAGATATGTTGTACATAAATTATTTCTTATTGAATGTATGGATTGTTGCATAAATTTTAAGAATATATTATTTGTTTACAAAAATACTCTTCACTTTATTAGCTTTTTCTTGTATTTTCTTTTTCAAGCTTTAGTTGTTCAATATTCATGTTTAAAATAAATCTTTCGTCTTATTTAGCTTAAACATTTTTATGTGTGCATTTTCATGATAATACTATATGTATTTAAAATAAAACTCTCTTCTTATTTAATTTAAAAATAAAACTTTCATTTTTAAGTTTGTTAAAGTACAAAAATATTTATGAAAAATCAAAATAAAAAAAATGAAAGAATTAGTCAATAAAAATTGTATTATATAATTTTAATAGAAAAATACGAAAATTATCATAGAAATGAGGAGTGAAGGTTGTGAATATTATTATATATTATATTAAAAATAATATAATATACATGAATATATAAAGTGAGGTATATAAAAGGGTTTAAAAGAATTTCTTTGTCATTTACTCTTTTTATCTCAGGATAAGTCATCCTGGAATTAGTATACTACCCAAGAGGAGGGATAACTTATCCTGATATTAATCATTAATCTCTGGATAAGTTATTCCAGACTTGCCAACAAAAACAACAAATTGAGTGTTACTATAATTTAATTGCAAGACTATTTAGTATTATACTTTATACCAAACGACCCTTCAAATATTATTGAAGACCTTATTCTCTATTTTACTTTCTAAGTGTAGAAAAGTAGAGTAAAATTGAGATGGATTCAAGATGGTCTAAGTTCACAAAATAATGTCCGAGAAAGAAAGAGCACCAAGGACAACTATTACTAATTAGTTGTAGTATATGTAGGTCTTTGTCTAATATTAACTTTATATATTTTCTGGTTTGATTAATTTTATTTTGGAGGGGAATCTTATGTGGGTGTCAGAAAGTTCATTCGAAATTTTTTCAATAAAAAAAATTATATTTTCTATGTTTTAATATATTTATTAATTTTGAATTATCTATATCAAAACGGAAAGATAGCCTAGTGATACTAGACTGGGCAACTTGAGTGGCGAATACTATGTCTCGGTTGCAATTTCAACTCTTGTTGAGTGCGCAGGCTACCTAATTTTTTAAAGTTTAACTCTTTGTTGGTATACAACTACTACTTGAAGCTTTTTCCCTTGATATTGTGTTAATGATTATTTCTTGAGCGGTTGTATGGTTCTTTAAATAGAAAAGATGTATTTAATAATATTTTAATTGATGATATTATTATCTTTATAAGCAATAAAACTTGGTCAAGTGATTTAAAAAACGTACTTGAGAAGTATAGACATTGCTCTTTTATTAGAGTTTGTACTTTGCATTCTAATCCACATATTTATTTTTTTTATTTTTCAAACTTCCTCAATAAAAATTCTACCCCACTACTTAAAGAAAAGAAAGTTCTAAGCCAGTACTTATATACTAACATGGGATAGCTAGGCCTCAGGTATATATGCTACGAAAAAATCTTAAAGGACAGTTTCTAGTACAATAATTGTGAGGTAGAATTTATGACATTTTCTAGTTTATTGCTACCTCCACCATCGTTATATCATGGATCGACATGCCTAGTTTTCTTTCAATCTTTTCATTTTCTTTTCCATATTAATAAAATCAAAATTTTTATATAGACTATCCGTTCAATTTATTTATTTTTTTAAAAAAAATCATTTAAAAGGAATATTTCTTGACTTAATATCCTCTTGAGTATTCAATTGAGAAATCAAATACACCAGAAGAGACTCTCAAACTATTTTTCCTTGTAGTAATTAATATCACCTCATTATGTTGACTAGATAGTCGTATGTTCATTGATAGGACAAAAGCACAATAGCCAAGTATCCAATATTTTGTTAATTAGTAAGAAAGACCACTAACTCTCTTCAATCATCTCTATATTGTCCAAAGAGGTGCATGCTTTGTCTTGTCTATGGTTGGCGCAAACAAGGGGGCAAATATCAATTTGGGTAAATCTTTTGTCACAGCCCAACCCCGGGACCATGACTCGTGCCGACTAGGCACTTAAACCAATATTAAATCGCAAAGTCACAACTTAAAGTCTAAGAATCCTACCGAAATTTTGGCAGAGTTTCCTCTGTTTTATTAACTAACCGCACTTGCACAGAA
>JAOTQJ010000833.1:0-19077 GCA_025642045.1 Solanum sejunctum | reverse complement strand
ATTGAGTTTAAATCGATTTTTGATTTTCGAATTATTTTTTATTATTTTCTTTTCAAAAGTCATTTTTCGGCATAACACCCTTCTTTCCAAATTGGACTACACGCTTCATGGGTGAGACTTTCAAGTAAACACAATCACTAACCTCAAACTCAAGAACTCTTTTCCTCATCTCAGAGTAGGACTTTTGTCTACCTTTTGCTACCTTCAATCTTTTCCTTATCAACCTCAGCTTATCCATCGCCACCATGTCCAAACTTGGGCATAGAAAGCCATATTCCCTACTTCAAACCACCCAATCGAAGATCTACAATGCCTACTATATAAAGCTTCAAAGGGAGCCATACCAATGCTTGAGTGGTAGCTATTATTATAAGCAAACTCAATAAGTAGAACATGTTCATACCAACTACCCTTAAGGTCCGAAACACAAACTCTAAGCATATTCTTAAGAGTTTAGATAGTCCTCTCAGGTGGACTATCGATTTGAGGATAAAAAGCCATGCTATGCTTAATCTTTGTACTAAGACCTCTTTGGAATGACCTCTAAAAGTGAGAAGTAAATTGAACACCATGATCAAAGATGATAGACAACGGCACCTAAAGCAATCTAACAACTTATGGACATACAACTTGGCATGATCTTCGGCCCCATAAGTAGTTTTTACCGATGAAAAGGGAGTCGCCTTTGTCATTCCATCCATAACAAGCCAAATAAAGTCAAAGTGTTTCCTAGACTTAGGCAACCCAACCACAAAATCCATGTTGATCTCTTCCAACTTCCAAGTAGGAATTCTTATGTCTTAGAATAGGACATCCGCCTTTGAAATTTGGCTTTCACTTGTTGGTAATTGTGACATCTAGATATGAACTTGACAATATCTCTCTTCATACCATCCTACTAATACACCTCCCTCAACTGTCTGTACATCTTTGTAGAACCAGAATGAATAGAATAGGATGAATTGTGGGCCTCTTTCAAGATCAACTCCCTTAAGTCATCAATATTAGGAACACATAACCTACCTTGGTATCTAAGGGCACCATCTCCCCCTTGGGAGAAAACCTTCACTTTTCCATCCTTCACCAAGGTCCTCAACTGTAGCAAAGTAGGGTCAAGATCTTGTTTTGATTTTACTTCCTCAATAAAACAAGATTTAGAACCTCAACAATCACTACAACACCATTTTTAACTTCATACAACTTAACCCCAATCTAGCCAACCGGTGAACTTCTCTTGCCACCTCTTTGCCACCATCATCAACATGAGCTAGGCTACCCATGGACACTCTACTTAGAGCATCGGCCACAATATTAGCTTTCTTGGGGTGATAATGCACACTCCTATCATAATCTTAAAGAATCTCTAACCACCTTATTTGTCTAAAGTTAAGATATTTTTTTGTGAACATCTATTGGAGACTCTTGTGGTCAGTAAACACATCATCACGAATCCCATCCAAGTAGTGATGCCAAATATTCAAAGCGAACACCATGGCCGTCAATTCAAGATCATGGGTGGGATAATCCTTCTCATGCACCTTAAGTTTTCTAAAGGCATATGCCCTTACCTTGGCATTTTGCATCAAAACACACCCTAAACTATTTCTTAAGGCATCACAATATACCATAAATATTTCCAACCCTTATAGTAGAGCCAAGATAGAGCGGAGACAGGCTTATCTTTCAAAGTTTGTAAACTCTTCTCACATTCATTGGTCTACACAAATTTTGCCTTCTTTTGGGTTAGCTTTGTCATAGGACAAACAATAGAAGAAAAAGCCATTAATAAACCTCTGGTAGTAACCCACTAAACCCAAGAAACTCCTACTATCTTACAGAATCAAAGGTATAAGCAAATTTCTAATCATCTCTGTTTTCTTCGGATCCACCTTAATGACCTCACCGACACCATATGCCCTACAAAAGAAACCTCTTTCAATAGTAATTAATATTTTTCGTATTTATCAAACAACCTCTCCTCTCTCAAGATTTGCAACACCACCCTCAAGAAATTCACATACTCTTCCTTACTCTTGGAATAAATTAGTATATCACTAATAAAGACCACCAAAAACTTGTCAAGGTAGGGTTTAAAGACCCGATTCATGAGATCCATAAATATAGTCGGTGCTTTAGCCAACCTAAAGGACATAAACACAAACTCAAAGTGCCCAAACCTAGTCCGAAAAGTTGTATTGGGAATATCACATTCCCTCACCTTCACTTAGTGGTATGAAAACCGAAGATCAATCTTAGAAAAGTGATTTGCCCCTTGCAATTGATCAAAAAAGTCATCAATTCTTGGTAGAGGGTACTTGTTCTTTATGGTAACCCTATTAAGTTACTGGTATTCAGTATACATTCTAAGAGAACCATTACTATTCTTCACAAATAGCACCGGTGCACCCCAAGGTGTCTTATAAGGCCTTATAAACCCTTCAACAACAAATTCCTCATTTGATCCTTTAACTCCATCAATTTCATCAGAGCCATATGGTAAGGGGGAAGGGGAATGGGTTTGGTATTGAGAAGGAGATCTATACCAAAGTCTATTTCCTTTTCGGGAGGAACACCGGGAATATCATAAGGGAAGACATCAAGAAAGTCATTAATCACTGGAACCAACTCAATAGGAAGAATTTTTTACTCAACATCCCTAACCCTCACAAGATGATAAACACAACCCTTAGCAATCAACTTTTAGGCTTTAAGATAAGAAATGAATCTACCCTTGACAACCACATTGCAACTTTCCCACTCAAGGATAGCTCCATTATGGAATTTAAATTTAACCCTACAAGTTCCACAATCAATAGAAACATAATACGCATGCAACCAATCCATCCCAAGAATGATATCAAGATCTACCACATCTAATTCAACAAAATCAAAAGGCAAGACTTTATGCAATATGAACACAAGACAATTTCTGTAAACTATTTTAGGAACAATGAACTCACTAATGGAAGTAGACACTTCATACGGTTCACACAATAATTTGGGAGTCACATTAAACTTTTTGTAACAAAATGAGTAATGAAAGAAAGAGTAGCACCCAGATCTATCAATGCATACAAATCAAAATTACAAACCTTTAACATACTAGTGATGACATCAAGCACCTCATCCACCCCTTACCTTCCTTGAAGAGTATAGAACCTATTTTGCCCAGTAGCACCCCCTTGTTGGCCTCTCTTTGCCCTTGGACCTGCATTCGCACCTTGGCCTTATGAATAACCATCTCTAACTTTGTTTTTAGCATGAGGACAATCAAGAACCCTATTATACACTTCACCATAACCAAAGCAAGCATTAGAATTTCTCAAGCATAGCCCACTATCGTTCTCCTCACACATTGGGCATCTAGGATTTGTCATTCCTCCATTACTACCTTGAAACCTTGGGTTTGACACCCTATCATTTCCAAACCTCTTATTAGGAGTACTGGGAGACCCTTGGCCTTAGAACTTGTGGCCTTGGGGAAACCATCCATCCTTAGGACCTTGGAAACCACCTTTAAAATGAGCCCTCTTAGACTTAACACTTCTTCTTTTTCTAAGATTTTTCCCATCTATTTTTTTGGCGTAAGTCATAAGTTAGGACAAATCTATATCACCTACTAGCATGGTGGTACGACACTTCTCATTGACCATATCGGGCACTCACAACAAAAATTTATTCATCCTTGATCTTTGTTTGATAACCAATTGTGGAGCATACTTGGCGAGCTTGTTAAACTTGAGGGAATGCTTCCTCACACTCATGGAACCTTACTTAAGGTTCATAAACTCCATCATCTTAGCCTCTCTTATCTCAATAGGAAAAGAACCAATTAAGGAAAGCGGCTTTGAATTCCTCCAGAAGAATAGCATCATTATCATCTCTCCTTTCTAATTTCCATTGGGTGAAACAAATTTTAGCTATACCTCTGAGTTGGTAGGAAACTAACTCCACTTTCTCTTTTGATTTACTCCTATGATAGCTAGCACTTCATACACCTTATCAATGAACTCTTAGGGATCCTCTTTCAACTTGGACCTATGGAACTCCACTAGGTTCATTCTTCTGAAATCCCTTATCCTAGAGGTCAAAGTGGCAACTTGAGGAGCTTGGGCCCCTTGGTTCATTTGGTTGGTCATAGCATGGGCCAACATTGAGATAGTATCTCGAAATACTTGTTGGGCTAACCCTCTATCTTGAGGAGCTTGAGGAGTGGGAGGGGTCAGTTAGTCCTCAGTAATACAGTATCTTCTTAATCTTCCCATTGGAGTCAACACGATCTAGAAGAAAAAAAGTATTCGTTAGGGGAAAAACCTTATAGTTACACCTAAAGCATGATATAGACCATGAGAAGTGAAAGATATCCTAAAATGCCTCATAGCCTCCCATTCATAGATATGGCATACTTTGCAACCACGAATAGGACTTGATTCGATGTGGTATGTTAGATTTCTGAGGACCTTTAACAACCTAGTTCTCTAAATACAAAGTTTGTTACTACCCAAGCCTAGGGCGTAGACATGACAAAGCAAATGGGAACTCGAAGGGACCTAAACAAACTTCTTATCATATCAATCACACATCCTTGGTCGCGGAAGAAAAATAAACAGTAATAAAAGACATAATAACAAGGGAAGCGAGACTAAGGGAAACCTTAATATTTATAAAGACATGAAAGAGTCATGGTCATAGCATAAGAACATCATAATATCCAACAACACCTCTAACATGGAATGGAGCAGGGACCCAGATACTTTTCGAGCTCACCCTCATAATAACAAGTGTTTAACATAAAGAAGTCTCAAATAGTAAGAATAATGTAGATAGTGTCCTTGGACTCGAGGACTCACCAATGCTTACTTTCGAAGTACGAAACTAGCCACGTGAAGGATGATCAAAAGGAGCTTTGGTCTCTACATGGTAATATCATGTAGGCATAGAATATGCATTAGCATATTTGAATGTACCAAGTACACGAGATGCAATGCAAGAAGGCCTTAGCCAATATAGTAAAAATACATAATCACAACAATGGATACATAATCCCAATATGGCATGCATGGTCAATGCTCATAATAAAAAATGCTTGTAAATAATTCATCGTGAACAATATATATATAGGATACATATGTGAGAAGAGACCTTAATAAACATAGACCAAGTACCCACAAGTTGGAATCCAAGGCATGACACCCCTTCGGTCAGGTGGAGGAGCATGACACCTATTGGCTAGGTATGGTCTATTTTGCCAAGACAAACCATACATGATAACATTACTAGACAGATACAATAGTATAGCAAGGGTAATAATCGTAATCCTATGGTGGCACATAGTTTAAAGACTAAAAACTTTATATAAGGACCCATTGAGTCGAGCCCCTATCTTAATGCTCAATCGGTGCTAAGTCAAATCCCATGGAATACTTGAAATGATCATAACTTGTATAAGTTGTTAGAAAGATGAAAACATGACATGAGTAGCTCTTGAAACATGCTTGACCTCTAGTAGTGCACCTAACTTGAACATGAAAGTATATCATAATCATACATGAACCCTTACTTTAACATGAATGGCTCACAAGAGGTAAAAATTTGAAATGGGGCTTAACTTGATACTTGTAAAATTATGTATACTTTTCATGAATTCAATATATGTTTGAAAGCCCTTAATCTCTATATAGTCACTTGACTTATAAATCATGAAATAGATCATCAATAACTTGGGAATTCTTGACTCGACATTTTATCAAATACATAGGGGTTCATAATACTTGTTCAAAATCTTAAAATTCAAGAGTGGAATAAGTGGAGTAACTTAATGCAAATCAACCCACCAACATGTAGAAAAACCCTCAAGTAGGGTACCTTGAAATTGATTACAAACGCTCATGATAATTCATTGTTTCATAGCTCAAAACATGCATAGTTTTAATAGACAAAATCAATTTATGATAGAAGTTTGAAATAGATAGTCATGCAAAATCAATCAATATTTCATAAAATTCCAAAAAAATTTATATTCATAATTCATGATAAGATATAACCGTAGGTAACACAAGTTGAAAACATGCGATTTTCATGAAAAGGGAAGGTTAGGCTCCAAGAGAGAAAGGGACCCAATGGATGACCCATATACCTTAAAAATTGAATTATTAGAGGTGAGATTTAAGTAGTTTTAGAGCTTCAAATGAATCTTTGAGTTCTAAAGTTGAGCTTGGGATCCATAGATTTGAATGAGAGAATTGATAGAGTCTTAGAGGGTTTAAGAAAGAGTTTTGTGATATATAAAGTTGATTTGTGGCTAAATATGGATGATTTAACACTTAAGTAGGCATGGGGATATGAACCCAAGACCCTTGCTAGAAACAATAAAAGCAATTAAACTTTTATTCTAGTTCGTGTCCAGTCCATGATGCAGACCAAACGCGAAGGAGAATTTACGCTGCTCTGCTCCCAAGCCGTATCGCGCCTAGGGCGCGGATGCTCTCTAAAAATAAAAAATTATCAAAAAATATCTTTTTCTATGGGTTTTGTAAAATCTTAGTTATACCTATTTCCCAGTCAATTTTGTCCCCTGATCGAGAATATGAAGTTTAATTTTTGGTATTGCGCATAGATTTTTCGATATATGGAAATTATGATTATGGGGAATTATGAAGCACATTTTTAGGGCATTTCATATTTCCACCGGGAATTCCTCATAGGTCAGGTTATCTTCTACAACACCCACAATATCCAAGGGGACTATAGAACATAGGTCACCTACACACTTCCTCAACATGGACACATGGTAGACCGAATGAACCATACTTATCTCCTTGGGCAACTTTAACTCGAAGGAAATAGTACCAATTATCTTAAATATTCTATAAGGCCCTACAAATCTTGGGCTTAACTTTTCCTTCTTGACAAACCAGACCAAACCTTTCATGGGTGAGACCTTCAAATGCACCCAATCACCAATGTCAAACTCAAGATGTCCCCTCCTTGTATTAAAGAGTAGGACTTTTGCATACTTTGAGCTATCTTCAATCTCTCCCTTACAAACTTAACTTTTTCCAAAGCCTCTATGATAAAATCCAGTCCCAAAAAAGTATTTTCCCCATATTAACTACCCAATTAGGGATCTACATCACCTACCATATAGGGCTTCAAAGGAAGCCATTCTAAAGTTAGAGTGATAGCTATTGTTGCAAGCAACCAAATTGGGTGGAAGATATTCCTCCCAAATACCTTCGAACTCCAAAACACAAGCCCTAAGCATTTTTTCAAGAGTTTTGAATTATCCTTTAAGGATGAAATACCATACTGATCTTGATTATGGTACCAAGACCTTTTTGGAAGGACCTCCAAAAGTTAGAAGTGAATTGAGCACCACGATCCTAAATAATAGACAACGGTATCCAATGCACCTTGACCAACTCATGAACATATATCTTGGTATAATCTTCGGGTCTATCAGTTATTTTGGTCAGTAGGAAGTGAGCTAATATTTTTACAATCTATCAATAATAACCCAAATAGAATCAAAGTGCTTCCTAGTCTTTGGTAGACCAATCATAAAATCCAGGTTGATCTCTTCCCTCTTTCAAGTAGGAATTTCTATGTCTTGGGCTAGGCCACCTGGCCTTTGGTATTTGGCTTTGACTTGTTAGTAATTATTATAATCGTGTCACGACCCAAGCCTAGGTCCTAGACGTGACACCACAAATAGGGAACCCGAAGGAACACCAAACAAGACTCTTAACTTATCATTGAACATCATTGGTTGCAGAAACATATAAAAGACATAAAGAGTAAGAATAGGGGCAAGGGCTGAGGGAAAAAAAGCTTGCATAACATGATACTCAAGAGACAAGAGTCAAACTCATATCATACATATATAATGTGTCTAATAAGCACCTCTTATACATAGATAAGAGAGGGGGCCAAGATAAAGTAACCGGGCTCAACCTCGTAGTAAAAATAGAATATAAAGAAGAGTGTCGTAATACATAATAACAACAACATAGACTAAGTTCCTCGAAGTTGAGGACTCACCAACTAGCTTGATTAGTACCAAACTAGCCATGTGGAAGAGAAAGATGATCAACTTGGGAATCAGTTCCTATATGGTGATATCATGTAAGCAGGAGTATGTGTTAGTACGTTTGAATGTACTAAGTATATAGGATGCAATGCAACAAGAGATAGGCATCATAAAGAAAATGCATATCAAGGCGATAAACATATATAACAATATGGTATGTATGATCAATGCATAAGTAGAAGTTTCTTAAGTAACTCATTCTCATGTAGGATAACATATGTGTAGAAGAGACCAAATTAGGTTTTCAAAGTACAAACCCCTTCATAGGTTGGTGATGATGCCACCCCATCACTTAAGTGGTGACGCAAAAACCCCTTACTAGGTTGATGATTACAAACCCCCATCTAGGTTGATAATGATGCCACTCTATCACCCTAGTGGCGAAGTACAAACCCCACCCTAGGTTGATGAGTACAAACCCCCATCTAGGTTTCCCATTCTCTTGGTCCCCCCAGATTAGGCATGGTCTAATGCAATACTTTATATAGGATTCATCATATGCATAATCTCATTTAATAATCATAACATCATTCATATAATATCTCATGCTTTAGACCTTCAAATCCTCAAGAAACCATATCCGTACATTTTATCAAACACTTAGAGGGTGTGTAATGCTAGTATAAAATCATGAAATATAGAGATGAAATCATGCGAGAAAATCTATTATAAAGCCATCATTGAATACCTTGTAACACCCTCAAGAAATATACATCAAAACCACTCATCAAATTATACAATAGATCAATGATTTATGGCTCAAAACATAGCAAAATAGTCACAACTTTACATAGCTTTGACATAGGTCATAGACATGTTCATACTAGTAAACCCAATTGTAAAATCAAATTTAAATCACGCAAATTGAGGAAAAAAGATATTAAGGCACCATGTGTAAATGGACCCAATGGTTCAAACCCACATATCTTAGCTTTAAAGAAACTCTTGATGAAGGTTGAAAATGGAGTCTTGAAGCTTGAAGGAAATCCTTAGTTCTTAAGGGTTTTGAGACTGAAATTTGGCAGTGAAAAATAACCTAAGTATTTGAGAGGATATAAGGACTGTTTAACATGATATGAGGGTGAAATATGACAAAGTATAGGCAAAAACATGTTCGAGAACACTTAGGCCTAAGAGCCCAAAGTCTTGGACCGATATAGAAAAACTGGACACAAAAATGCATAGAAGCACTTAGGCTACAGTTGCTCTTAAATCATGGTTAGACCCTTTCTCCCTAATTTTGACCCCTTGAATAATAATATGAAGTCAAATTTTTGATATCATGCACGGATTTTAATATATAGCCAATTTAAAATTCTTGGCATTTTGAGGCATATTTTTAGGTACTTTTTTTATAGGGTCGTTTCAATATCTCCAAGGAACATTCGTCCCCAAATGTAAAAGACATGTATAAGAAAAGAGTGATCATAACAAAATCAGCCCCAACAAGAATGCAACATTACATTTAAAACACCATTTTTAAAATTTCAACATAAGTGTAAAATCATCATAAGTTTGCTAACTTAAACATGAATACATATGAGTGACATAGGGGATGAAATATAAGATTTGAAATCACATGTGGGCTTAGATTAGTACCTAAGGCTTGACTAGAGTAGGAGAGATAAGGATACCGTTTTTGCATGTCCACTTCGGCCTCCCAAGTAGCACTTTTGGTTTGTTGTTTCCTCCAAAGTATCTTAAATGGATATCACCTCCTTGTTCCTCAATCTCTTCACTTGCCTATCCAAAATTTGAATTGGAATCTTCTCATAAGTCAAGTTACCCTCAACAACACCCACAACATCAAAAGGCACAATAGCATTAGGATCACTAACACATTTTCTCAACATAGAGACAAGAAACACCGAATGAATCAAATTCATTTCACTAGGCAACTTCAACTCATAAGCTACCTTGCTAACCTTCTTTATCACCTCATATCTCAACTTCCCCTTTCTACCAAAATAGACCACACCTATCATTGGAGAAACTTTCAAATAGACCCAATCACCTACTTTGAATTCAAGTTCTCTCCTTCTCACATCAACTTTGGATTTTTGATGACTTTATTCTATTTTTAACCTTTATCTAATCATCGTAACCTTCTCAATCTCCTCGATAACTAGTTCTAGTCCCAATAAATCCCCCTTGCCCATATCAAAGCAATCAACTGGTGACCTACAATATCTCCTAGAAAGAGCCTCAAAAGGAGCCATACCGATGTTAGAGTAATAGCTATTATTGTAGGAAAACTTAATAAATAGATGATGATCATACCAACAACCCTTAAGCTCAAAGACACAAGCCGTAATAATATCCTCAAGTGTTTGAATGGTTCTTTCAGCTTGGATATCCATTTAAGGGTGAAAGGTCGTACAAAGGTGAACTTTGGTACCAGGACCACTTTGAAAAGGCCTCCAAAAGTATGAAGTGAATTGTGCACCACGATAAGATATGATTGAGAAAGAAAACCCATATAACCTTATTGACTCATGGATGTACAACCTTGCACACTCTTCAACCATATATATGGTCTTAACTGGTAAAAAGTGATTCGATTTCGAACTCTTATCAACCACAACCCAAATGGAATCAAAGCCTTTTCTAGTCTTGGGAAACCCAACCACAAAAACCATATTAATCACCTCCCACATCCAAGTAGGAATCTCTATGTCTTCTTGTAATGTTAGGGTTTGACTTGTTGACAATTATGGCAACCGAAAACGAATTTGGCAATGTCCCTCTTCATGCCTCTCCACCAATACACATCCCTCAAGTCTCTATACATTTTGGTGGAACCAGTGTTAGAAGAATTATGGGCCTCATCAAGGATTTTCTCCCTCAAACCTCCAACACAAGGGACACAAAACCTATATTAGTTCCTAAGGGAACCATCTCCCCCTTGGGAGAAAACCTCTACTTTGCCCTCTTTCACCAAAGCTTTCAATTCAAGCAAGGAATAGTCAAGATCTTCTTTTGCTATCACCTCATCAACCAATGAAGATAGACCTATCAACAACAATAATACTATCATCACAAACCTCTTCTTGCCTAACAAATAATCTAGCCAATTGATGCACCTCCCTAGCCATTTACTTATCACCACCATCGACATGAGCGAGGCTACCCATGAAGACCCTATTCAAGGCATCTACCACCATATTTGCCTTACCTAGATGATAGTGCACACTCACATCATAGTCTTTAAGAAGTTCTAAGTATCTCCTTTGCGTCAAGTTGAGATCTTTTTAAGTGAAGACATATTGGAAGCTCTTATGATCGGTGAACACATCTACATGAACCCCATACAAGTAGTGACACCAAATCTTTAATGCAAACACAATAGCGGGTAAGTCTAGATCAGGCGTAGGGTAGTTACTTTCATGTATCTTGAGTTATGTAGAAGTATAAGCTATGACCTTCCCATTTTGCATCAACTGACAACTGAATCCAACACGAGAAGCATCACAATACACCATAGATCCCTCAAACCCATCCTATAGTGACAATATAGGAGCGGAACACAAGCTTATCTTTCAATGTTGGGAAGCTCATCTCAAACTCATCGGTCCACACAAACTTAACCGTCCTTTGTGTCAATTTTGTCATAGGGGAACAAACCTTCTATAGTAACCATATGACTCAAAACATAGCAAAACTATCATAACTTTACATAGCTTTAACATAGTTCCTGGACATGTTAATACTAGTAAAACCAATTGTAAAATCAACTTTAAATTATGCAAATTGAGTAAAAAGAGATTAGGGCGCCATGGGTGAAAGGACCAAATGGTTGAAACCCACATACCATAGCTTTGAGGAATCTCTTGATGAAGGTTGAAAATGGAGGCTTGAAGCTTGAAGGAAATTCTTAGTTCTGGATGAGGGTTTTGAGACTTGAATTTGGTAGTGAAATACTTAGCTAAGTGTTTGAGAGGATACTAAGGAATGTTTAGAATGATATGAGGGTGAAATATGACTAAGTATGGATAAAAGCACATTTAGGAAAACATAGGCCCAAGACCTAAAATTCTTGGACCGAGTTAGAAAAACTAGACAAAAAATGTTTGATGCACCAAGGGCGTGGATCGTCTCAGGAAATTGCATTTTTGTGATTTTCAAAATTTTTTACGGTTGCTCTTAAATCGGGGTTAGATCATTTTTACCTTAATTTTGACCTCCTAAACAAGAATATTAAGTTTGATTTTTGATATTATGCACGAATTTTGAGATATGTGAAATTTTAAATTCTAGGTATTCCGAGACATATTTTCGGGCATCTTTTTGGGGGGTTCATTTAAAATCGGCTACAAACCTAGCAATATCTCTTTTCATATAACCCCACCAATAAACCTTCCCTAAATCTCTATACGTCATTATACAACTAGGATGAATAGAATAACATGAATTATGTACCTCTTGCAAGATCAAATCTTATCTCATCAACATTAGGCACACACAACCTACCTTGATATCTAATGATGTCATCTGCCCCTTGAGAGAAAGCCTCCATATTACCATACTCAATTGAAGATTTCAATTCTAGTAAGGTGGGTTGAAGTTATTGCTTGGACTTGATCTCTTCAACAAAAGATGACTTGGAACCATCAATAACCACCACACCTCTATTTTCAACTTTATTCAACGTAACCTCAAACCTAGCTAACAAGTGAACTTCTTTATCCACTTCCTTATTGTCATCAGTAATATGAGCTACCCTTTCCATGTACATGTTACTTAGTTCATCAACCACAACATTAGCTTTGTCGGGATGACAGTGCACAATCATGTCATAATCTTTAAGGAGTTCTAACCATCTTGTTTGCCTCAAATTGAGATCCCTTTATGTGACCACATATAGGAGACTTTTGTGGTAAGTGAACACATCTACATGAACCCCATACAAATAATGATTCCATATTTTCGAAGAAAATACCACGGCTGCTAACTCAAGATCATGGGTAAGATAATTACACTGATGCCCTTTAATATTTGAGAAGCATATGCTATGACTTTGTCGCTTTGCATTATAATACACCCCAAACCAGCCATTGAAGCATCATAATAAATTCAAAAACCCTTTTAAATGTTCTATTAGAGCCAAAATGGGAGCTTACATGATTTTGTATTTCAAAGATTGAAAACTCCTTTCAGATTCGTCGACCCAAAATAAATTTGCCTTCTTTTGACTCAATTTTGCCAAAGGTAAAGCAATTAGGGAGAAACCATTCACAAACCTCCAGTAATAGCCTGCTAAGCCTAACAAACTCCTAATGTCCATTAGATTCGAGGGCCTAGGCCAATGTCTTATCATTTCTGTTTCTTAGGGTCCACTTTTATCCTATCACCCAGCACCACATGCCCTAGTAATGTAACTTCTTTCAACGAAAATTCACATTTATCAAATTTGGCAAACAATATCTTATCCCTTAACATTTGCAACACTACTCCCAAATGCTTCATATGCTCATCATTACTCCTAGAGTAAATCAATATGTCATTTATGAAGACCACCACGAACACTTTAAGGTAGGATTAAAAGACCCTTCTCCAACTAATCCTTCAATTGGTCTTTTAACTCTTTTATCTCTACCGAGGCCATACGATATGAAGAAATGGAAATAGGTTAGTATGGGGTAGGAGATAAGTACCAAAATCTATCTACTTTTTGGGAGGGACATGCGAAGTTTATTAGAAAAGACATCAACAAACTCATTGACAAACGAAACTGACTCGATAGGAGTGACTTTAGACTCAATATCCCAAACCCTTATGAGATTGTAAATGCAACCCTTAGAAATCAATTTATGGGCCATATGATAAGAAATAAACCTACCTTGACTGTGAATTATGAACTTCCCAATCATAGACTGGCTTACTAAGAAATTAGAACTTAAACTTATGAGTTTTACCATTAATAGAAGCATGATATGCATGTAACCAATCCATCCCATGAATAACATCAAAATCCACTCTGTTAAGCTCAACAAAATCACAAGACAATACTTTATGCAACATAGACACGGGAAAACCCCTATAGATCCTTCTAGCAATAATATACTCACTAACTAGGTAGACACCGAAAAGGGTTCACACAACAACTCGACACACACATGAAACTTGCTAGCAACAAGAGTCAAAAAAGAGAGAGTAGGATACAGTCCAATAAAGCATACACATCATAATTATTAACCTTTAAAATACCGGTAACAAAATCGGGCACCTCCTCGCCTCATTGAGACATAGAACTGATTTTTATGTGCAATACACCCTTGTTGGCCTTTTTGTTCCCTTTAATCAACATGAACACCTTGTCTTTAGGGACGACCATCCTTTCCTTTGTTTTGAGTGTAGGGGCAATCAACTAGCTTGTTGCCTACTCTTCCACACCCATAGCAAGCATTCAAATCCCTCAAGCATTCCACAATTTCTTCTATATTTTGGGTACCTTGGAAGAGTTATCCCACTATTTCCACCTTGAACCTTAGGGTTAGGCACCCTATCATTTGCAAATCTTTGTTTTAAGAATTGAAGGATCCCTAGACTTGGAATTTGTGACCTTTTTTGAAGTGGACACCCATAGAATCTTGGAAACCACCATCATACTGAGACCTCCTGGACTCCTCACTCCTTATCTTCCTAAGCTTTTTCCCTTAAAGTTGTTCGGCATAAGTCATGAGTCGAGATAGGTCTGTCTTTCTTACAAGCATAGCGGTGCGACATTCTTTAATCACCAACTCAGATTCTCCTGACACAAACTTGTTCATCCTTGCTTTAGATTCGACAACCAAATGAGTAGAATATTTTGATAGCTTGTTAAACTTAAGAGAATACTACCTCATACTTATAGAGTCTTGCTTGAGATTCATGAACTTCATCATTTGTTGCTCTCAACTTAATAGGGAAGAATCGATTTAGGAAGGCAGCCTTAAATTCCTCCCATAGGATGGGATCATCATTCTCCCTTTAAAGTTTCCATTGAGTAAACTAAACTTGTGCAACATCATTGAGTTTACAGGCTGCAAATTCTACCTTATACTTCGAATTCACCCATATAATAGCAAGCACTTTGTATATCTCATCAATGTATTCTTGGGGGTCCTCATCCATTTTGGAGCCACGAAACTCCGAAGGGTTCATCCTTGTCAAATTCCTAACTATTAAAGCTGGGAGTGGAGCATGAGGAGCTTGGACACCTTGGTTCAATTAGTTGGTCATATATTGTGCCAACATGGAAATGATATTTTGGTATTCGATATGTGTAACCCTTTCTTCTAAAGGAGTTTGAGGAGCCACATAGGTCGGATCCTTCTTGAGTATGGGAGCTCTTTGAGCCGTTCTTCTTGGTTGTGTCATGATCATAAGAGCAAAACACTGCCTGTTATAGAAAGTAATCTTATTTCAAATCTAAGGCACAACATAGATCATGAAGAGGTGAACAATTTCCTAAAATGCTTCATAGCCTCCCATTCATTATTGTGGCACGCTTCACAACCATGAAGAAGATTCTACTTGACATGGTATGTTGGATTTACGAAGATAATTTACAGACCTAGTGCTCTGATACAAAGCTTATCATGATCCAAGTCTAGGGCCTAGACGTGACATTGTAAAAGGGAATCAGAAGGGATCCCAAACAACCCTTTCAAGTATGCATGGCATATCCTTGGTTTTCCAGAAGCATAAAAGAGCAAAAAACATATAACATATAATTTCTAAGGGAAGCGAGTCTTTGGACTCACGCTATGGGGATTTTATAAGAAAGTAAATTTCCATGAACCACATAGAAAATAAGTCTAGGGGACGTGTAAGTATGCCTCACAATATTGGGGCACTAAAGGACTTGGTACTTCCATCACATCCTTCACATATGACAAGCATAGAAGGGAAAAAGGGTCTAAGGGAAGTCTTCGCAATCACATAAAGAAAATACGAGTCAATCTTAATAAAAAGATTCCCATATCTAATAACATCTCTAATATGATTGGAACGGGGGACAAGACATCTCCCGGGCTCAACCTCAAAATATAAAAAATCCAAAATAGACAAGTCTTAACAAAAGCATGAAATTAAATTAGATGTTATCCCCAAAGCTGAGGACTCACCAATAGTAGTCTTCAACGGGTACTAGCTAGCCACAAGGAGAAAGAGGATGAATAGGAGCTTTGGTCCTTACATAGTTAGATCATGCGGGCAAAAAGTATGCATTAGTACTTGGAATGTATAAAGTATGCAGGGTGCAATGCAACAAGGAACATAGGCCATAATAATCAAAATGCATCATCATAATCAATATACATAATCTTCACTATGACATGTATAATCAATGCTTAAGTTAAAACATGCATAAAGATGGTCAAACTTGCATAATATATCATACATATGTGGGAGGAGACCCTAGCGTACATATAAGACCAAGCGCGCTACTACTTAGTATACTGATGTTCACTTCTCATTGAATAATGGAGTGGTCTACTTGCTAAGGCAAACCAAGCATAACCCACATAGTAGGTAACATGAACTAGTTGGATCCACTTGTAGAAGCCAATTTGGGGAACTAATAGAAACTTATGGTGGTCATAGTTAAGAGACCAAGACTTTATATAAGGACCCCTTGGGTGCATACCCCACCTTAAGCCTCTTTCCATACTATATCTCATCTCACAGAATACTTGAAATAATCATAAGCTTAATCATAATATGCATAACTTGTTGAAACATACTAACATGGCATGAGTAGCTCATTCAAGTATATAATCCCAACACATGGCATATACCTTGTACTAAAGGGTAAAAACATAGCATAGACTTGACCCTGTCTAGTAGGCATTACATTACACATGAGGGTAGAGATTGTAACATCCATGACCCATTCTAATGAGCAATACATAGTATAGTACATGAGGATAAAATAGTTATCATGTGTGATCCGTTCATGTCGACATGATTCGCTCACAAGAGGGTAGAATATATAGCATAAGGACTCAATGTTTTACTTAAAAATCGAAGGAACTTTGCATGAGTTTAATGCATGCTTAGGAGCCCATAACTTATCATAACATGCTTATCTTGAAATTCATGTAACAATCTTTCATCAATATAAGAACTCTTGTCATGTAGATTTAGTCAACATGTTGGGCATATGCACATGTACTTACAATCATGAATTTCAAGAGTATATGATATTAGAGGAGTAAAATCAATTCATATAAAGTTGTTCTAATCAACCCACCCATTATTGTAGTAAAAACCCAATGTTTTTGGTATCATGAAACCCACTAAAATTGTTCTAATCAACCCACCCATCATAGAGTACATGATGTTAATATCATAAAATCCATCATAATGTCAAACCCCAATATTGTTTTAGCATAATGAAATCATTACTTGCAAAACCCAAAATAGAAATCTGGTGTCAAAGTATAATAATATCACTATAAGCAAGAGTTCATGAATGCCCATAAAATAATCCATCACTCTCAAGTAGTTTGAGTGGAAGATTTGTTGGATTTATGGGAAGGAAGGTTTACATAATCAAACCCACATATTTTGATGATTATGATAGAGGAAACCTAATTTGGAGGTGGAAAATTCAAAACCCTAGCTTGCCCCCTTCTCTTGGAAGCCTTGAAGAGCTTGAAAGAGTTTTGAGACTTAAAAGTATTTTTGAATGAGTAGAAACAAGATGAATTAGGGTTCTATATTCTGATATGGGAGTTACATGAGGGAAACATGACATAGCTTGGACTTACGAAAAAAGGAAAAGTCAAATTTACCCCTATTTCAATCCTAGTCGGACAGGTCTACAAAATCCCATTTATGGGCTATAGAACATTTTATGGGTCATAGACAGATTTTTTCTAATAACCCTTTTCGAAACATTAGAGACCCTCTCTCGTTGATTCCCATTCTATGAGACCATCTACAACTCGTAGAGTACTTTATGGGTCGTCTGATAAATCGTAGATTTAACTTTAGAAGGATCCCATATTTATCAAGTCTGCTAGGTTGTACAAACCCACTTTACAGGTCATACTCCATCTTACGACTCCTAAATCGCTTTGTAAACATCAATAGTATCAAATATCCAAGCTTATTTCTGGCATCTCTCCTCCCCCCATAAGTGGGGTCTTACAATAGGATTCCATTGATATTTCTCATTTAATCAATCAAACTGGATTAAGGGGAGGTTTTACTTGAACAATAGTTCAGGATTAGTAATGTTATGCTACAGGGATGGATAAAATAATATAGACAAATTTATCTCTTACCTGGATCAAAGCATTTTATAAATTTAACTTACCTTTCTGCATGCTGCACAATACAAAAATAAATTCGATTATCTGGTAACATCGAGTAAGGAAATAATAGGGAACACAGTACCCTAGTTACTCTTCATACTGATCTCACACTTATCTTAGTCTAGGATTACTTTACATGATTTTCACTATCACCCCATCCCCCGGGAAATTAGTAGGTTAATCCACCCGAGTTACTTTAAATTCTTCTAAGTCTACCACATTCCCTATGGGATCAATCCTAAAATTTGTAAAGTTATACATCTTGAAAACGACCACTTTAGTCTTAAAAAAGGTGTAGCTTAGATGACATCAAGATTTTGGCACCGTTATCAAGGAATACGACTACACTTATTTAATTTTAGTTTGGAAATTAATCCCCATTTCTCTTATTTTACGTTTTTGTTGTTTTTGTTTTGTTTTTGTGTGCAGATGTAGTATATGCATAACGCATAAAGTTGAGGTATTCCCCTGACTCCGTTTGACCCATAGATCCCGAGAAGATTACTAAAAATGGACTAAGATAATGCAAACAACATGATTGGTGTAACATTGAATCATAACCGGAATCAAAATAAGAATGCCAATAACCCACTTCCTCTTGGGGATATTTGTTAGGACCCGCAACGTAATTTAAATCCCGAACGTCCTTAATTGGTTCAATTTAATAAAGTTTGGGACCAAATG
>JAOTQJ010000823.1:0-19078 GCA_025642045.1 Solanum sejunctum | reverse complement strand
CTCATCAGACACAATATGACCCAAGAATGCCACTGATTTTAGCCAAAATTCACATTTAGAAAATTTGGCATACAATTCTCTATCACGAAGAACCTGTAATACTTGTTTTAAGTGATTTGCATGGTCCTCTTCTGATCTTTAATATACAAAAATGTCATCTATAAATATTATAACGAATACATCCAAGAATGTCTTAATTACCTTATTTATCAGATCCATAGAAACTACTAGTGCATTCGTTAGCCAAAATGATATAACAAGAAATTCAAAGTGACCATGGCATGTTCTGAAAGTTGTCTTAGGTATATCTTTCTCTTTCACCCTCATTTGGTGATGAAATGATCTCAAATCATTTTTTTGAAAAGTATTTGGCATCTTGTAACTAATCAAATAAATCATTAATCCTGGGGAGGGAGTATTTGTTCTTAATTGTCTCCCTATTCAATTATCGATAATAGATACACATTCTCAAGGTGCCATCCTTTTTATGTACAAATAACAGTGTTGTAGCCCAAGGGGACACATTATGTCTTATAAAACCCTTCTCCAATAAGTCTTTTAACTGCTCTTTTAATTCATGCAATTTTTCTAAGGCCATTCTATATGGAGGGACAGAAATAGGTTGAGTGCCTGGAAGTAAGTCAATACCAAAATCTACTTCTCTTTATGGAGATAAGCCTGGAAGTTCATCAGGGAACACATCAACAAATTTATTCACTACTGGAATTGATTAAGAAGTTGACAATTTTGCCTTCACATCCTTTACTCTAACTAAATGACATATATACCCCTTAGATGTCATCTTTCTGGCCTTAAAATAAGAGATAAACTTGCCCTTTGGTGTCCCAACATGGCCTTCCCATTCAGGAACTGCCTCATTTGAAAAGTGGAAGTATACTCTCTTAGCTCGGCAATACAAGGTGGCATAGCAAAAAGCTAACAAATCCATACCCATGATAACAATGAATTCCATCATTTCTAGCTCAATAAGGTCAGCTAATGTGTCATGGTCACAAACAGTTATTACATAGTCATAATAAACCCTTCTAGCCATAATAGATTCATAGGTTGGTGTAGACACTTCAAATTGTTTGTTCAATAATTTGGGTATTCTCTTAAGCTTCCCATCAACTAATGGAGTGATGTCTAATAGTGTAGAACCATGATCAATTAATACATATACATTATGTGAAAAGATGAACAATGTACTTGTGACCACATCAGATGAAGCTTTCAAATTTTGCCAACTCACTAGAGCATAAGTGTGATTCTAGACTTCGCTAGAGCTAGCTACCCTTCTTACACCTGTACCATGATCAATAGGCACTTGTTGACCCCTAGTTAATAGAGGAACTGATGATAATGATGCAATAGATAACCCAGTAGATTGTGCTATATCACCCATATACCTCCTCGAGCAATTTTTTATCATATGCCTTGGTGCACCACACTAATAGCAAGAATCTGTCCCAACATGAGATGTACCTGAATGACCTCTCCTACATTATTTACAAGGTTTTATAGAAGTCATTTGCTAGCCTATCGAATATCTCGTTGTCCGTGCACCTTGCCCCTCACTTCTTGGACCAAACTGATTACTTCTAGACCCCTGAAGTTATGGTGGAGCACTGGCTATAGAGTAGGAGGATGATGGCTTAGACGGTATATTAGAAAATTGAGGCCTAAACTCACCTTGGGGTGGTGTAAACTACCCTGTAGATGTGGATCTCTTGGACAGCGCATTTTCTAACTCTTGAGTCCTTCTTCTTTGCCTCTGATCCTCCAATTTCGGTGCAAAAGCTTGCATCCTCGCTATTCCATGTCTAACCAGATACAAATCCAATCTATCCACACTTTGATGAACTCTATATGCCATAATAGTAACTACATTAGGAGCATACCTGTCTAGGAAATTAAATAGAAGGCTATACTCCCTTGCACTCATATTTCCTTGGTGAATGTTCAAGAACTGATCTGCACGGGCCTCTCAAATTTCTAACAATATGTAATGGTCGACAAGTGGCTCTTTGAACTCTTCCAAGTAGTTAGAGGTGCATCTATACCCTTAGATCGCTTACAAGCTTCATACCACAATATAGCCACACCCTTCAACCTATTTGTCACTAACTCGACAACTTCTGTGCCATTCGCAACATCTAAAGTGCATTGAATCTTATCAATAATGTTTTGTGGATCTTTACTAGGATCTGACCCAGTGAAAGATGGAGGGTCCAAATTAAAAAAGTCATGTATCCTTGTGGTAGCTGCCCTATTCGCACCACCTGCATCTATAATTGGACCTTTATGTCTTTGACCTTGGCTAGCAACTATACGAGTCATTAGTTGGAATGCATTTCTCAAATCCTGCAAGGTAGCATCTATAGGTGGTTCTAAAGGAATTTCACTACTTCCTGGTTCATCAAGAGCTGGAAGAGTTGGAGAGATTTGTGACAGAGACTTATCTTGAGCCTCATTTCATTTTCTTACCTGACTGGGTATGCCAACACCACTTCTACTTCCTTCCATTTAGCTTTGTTTTTCCTGGTTTCTGGCATACTTGCTATACAAAACAATTAAAGGTTAGACACAATTCACCTGTTATACTTGGCTCTATGGAACGATTTAAAGAATGAAAAGAGAGTATAAACTCCTAAATGCCACATAGCCTCCTACTTATAAATGTGGTGCACAACACATCGATAAACAAGACCACATAGACATAACTTTGTAGACTCCCTAGGATGACCTGCTCTGATACCACTTTTGTCACACCCAAAGTCCCATTAAGGCGGACTAAAAATCCTTGTTGATAAGGCTTGGGAGAACCAATCTGTACCTATGCACCTTATATACATATTGTAAGGCATTTCCACATTTAACGTGCTTTTAAGAAAGTATAAAATAATAAAAAGTTAGAAAAATCCATATGACAAGCAGTTGGGGCCATGTTGTCTAAAGTTTCAGACATGACCACACTTTAATTTATATAATCTACAAAGCCTCTAGATAAGGAAAGGTATCTAATAAAGGTCGAGCCAGGCTTCACCTTGGCTAACTATATAATACAAAAATATAAGCTCTAGATACCCAAAACTTTGAAGCAACCTGGAGCTTGGTAACAACAGCTGGATATCCTGTATTCCTAGTGGGGAGAGCTACTAGCACCCGTACTTGCAGCATAAAATGTAGGTCCCCCATAAGGGGTATCAATATGAGATAATGTAATGAATATGTAAGGTAAGAAATACTATACATCAAGTAACAACACCAATGAAACTATGAACTAGTGTAAGGATAAGTGACCACCTTTAGTCATACTGTGGAATCATCTCCGTTATGTTCTTTTGATTACTTTACCTTTACTATATAATTTGTGCACAACACAATATAAATGACTAGTTGATCAGTGCTAAAGCTATATTGAGCCCTAGCTAGGCTTTTTCTTTCACCCTTTGGGCTACCCTCCATGATGTGACAGACCCTAGTTAGGTAATTCTTCCACCCCTCAAATTACCACCAATCAATAAACAATATACTTTACTTTATCTTTCAATTACCTTTGAGATGATTCTTTTGGTGGTCATAATATTTTGAGTTGTAGGACTATAGATGTAGGATGTGACATGTAAATGATCATACAGGACAATACAACAATGAAAAGGGTACGTTACACAAATAATGAAATGAATATGAGATGAAATAACTCGTGAACTTTATTTAGCAACAAGAACCCATGTAACTCGGTATGCACGTATGTTTGCAGATTTTAAGGTGACTATGTATGGGAGCATTTGAATATGTTAAAGAGTGGAGACATGGTTAATAGTTGTGTCAAAGTTGGTAAGTGCCTTTATGTTCCAAGGAAGAATCTAGATTTCATGCCAAGTAATATGTCATTGAGTAGCCTTACAGACCTCGCTATATGAGCTCGTTATTACCTCAAGATAACCTTACCTTCCTCAAAATATTTATCTACAATATAGTAGGTGATAAAACTAGCATTAATGGCTAATAAATACATCTTGGCGGCCCAATCTCATAAAAAAATAACACATGGGAAACAAGCGTGTAATTATCAACCCACGCATATTAATTCAAGATTTTCACCTTTATTCGCCTTTTCTAATACACATTCTCATATACATATCATGTTCAACCTATTTTAGTGCCATAACAATCTCATAAAAGCCTACAAGGCACAAGATCTGCTCCTTTTCTATCGGTTAAGACCACAAATAGGGCCGAAGAGTATGCAGGGTTGTACATACATGAGTTTAGTGAAGTTATATAGGGTTCCTTTGTACATAATATCGGATTGTGGTTTGTAATTCACTTCATACTTTTGGAGGTCATATAAAAGGGGTCTTGGTACAAAATTTCACCTTAGTACATCCTTTAACCCTCAAATGGATAACCATGCCAAAAGAACCATTCAAACCCTAGAAGATAGCTTAGGGCATGTGTATTGGAGTTGAGGGGTGGTTGGGATGACCATCTTTCTTTGATTAATTTATATACAACAATAGTTATCATTTTAGCATCAGTATGGCTCCTTTTAAGGTTCTTTGTGGGAGGCGATGTAGATCACCGGTCGGTTGGTTTGAGGTTGGAGAGGTGTCCTTGTTGGGACTAGATCTAGTTATGGATTCTCTTAAGAATGTTAGGATGATTAGGGAAATGTTAAGAATGGACGAAAGTCATCAAAAATCTAATGCCAATATGAGAAGAAGAAACCTTGAATTCAAAGTGGGTGATTGGGTTTATTTGAAGGTTTCTCCAATGAAAGATGTGGTCCATTTCAGTTAAAAGGGGAAGTTGAGTCCAAGGTACATTGGTCCTTATAAGGTATTAAGAAGGGTTGGCAAAGTAGCTTATGAGTTGAAGTTTCTTGGTGAAATGAACTTGGTTTATCCGATGTTCTATGTCTCTATGTTGAGAAAATGTGTGGGTGACCCTAATGCCAATATTACACTTGATGTGGTTGGTGTTGTTGAGGATAACTTGACTTGTGAGAAGGTCCCTGTTCGGTTTTCGGATAGGTAAGTTAAGTGATTGAGTAACAAGGAGGTGGAATCCATTAATGTCCTTTGGAGGAACCAACAAGTCAAAAGTGCTACATGGGAGGCCAAAGCGGACATGCAAAAGAAATATTTGTATCTTTTCCACTCCACTCAAGCCTAAGGTACTAATCCTAAGCCCTGTATGCGATTTCAAATATTAATTTTTGGCCTTAAGACATTGCATGCATTCATGTTTATATGGGTAAGGTTTTGTGGTAAATTTTAATGTTCATGTTGAAACATTTGAAAATCATGTTTAGATACATTTGTTGCATCTATTTTAGCTATAACTCTTCATGGCTACCTTCCTTATATACATTTCTTTTATATTCATGTATGAATGTTTCTAAGGGAGAGATATTGTGACACATTGTAACTTTATGCTCTGGTATATCCATGTTTCAAGCCTCTTTTGGTTAGTTTGGGGCCATATTAGAATCATAGGAGACTCCTAGTACGTAAACGAATTCAAGACTTCCCCAAAAGTTGAGTTTTGGGTGTTGTTTCATACAAGTGTCAACTTTAAACTAGCATAACTTTTAGTACATTGAGAACTGGGTAGCCCACAATGTGTTAAATGAAATCCCTTTGAGCTAGCTTCATAATGCACTTGGTTTCACCTTATTCTGAGGTAGGATAAAGGAGATATGATGGTTTTCGTAAGACCCTCCTGTGCAGTGATGTCACACTGGAATTTATATGGATAGTGGTGTCTTGTACGGGTCGAGTAAGGCATGTGAGGCTGGGAAAAACCATGTTGATCCTAATTCATGGACCATGACCCGTGGTCGGGTCGTTAGTCTTAGCACTGGTCATGCGGAGGGGCGTGAAGGTAAGTAAGAGAAGCTTATCATGCATGGAGGTGAGTTTGAGGCTAAGGCATGGACCACAACCACCCACATGGGTTGTGGTAGGTGGCACGGGTTGTACTCCTTGGAATAGGGCCTAGGAAACATTTTCTAGCAGAAAGTATAGTGCCACAAGCCTTTACACTGGTCGTGAGGCTCCACATGACCCGTGGAGGCCTCCGTGGTCATGACGAGACGTCTTTTTACCAATAGATTCCAACTTCAATTTTTGGACTAAGTACCTTGTCATGGGCTCTCCATATGACCTATGGAGTGCTACAAAACCATGGGGCCTTCACTGGGGCAACACTTTGCCTATTTCTTTATCTGTTCACTAATGGCATTTTCATAAATTCTAATTATCCTAATGACCCATTTTACCTTTTTAGGCTATCTTAACCTTACTAGAAGACCTAAACTCTAATTCTCAGGACCTAATTTCATTACTCTCATATCAATCACACACCGAGATCCTCTCAAAAGCCTCCATCAATCCCCAATTCATTTCAAGCAAACCCAAGGACACGATTGGATTCCAAGATCATTTCTAAGCCTCCATTCTTCCCAATATCAATTCCAAGCAACTCTAGACCTAAGGTATGTGGGTTTATTTCATGGGTTCATTTCATCTATAATACCCAAGCTTCCCTTTTTCATAAATTGCATGGTTTAAAATTGAGTTTACAAATGGGTTTACTAGTATGAACATGTCTATGAACTATGTTAAAGTTATGTAAAGTTGTGCCTATTTTGCTATGTTGTGAGATATATATCTTGGACCTATTGTAAGTTTTGATGCGAATGGCTTAGGGGTGTTACAAGGTGTTAATTGATGGTTTTACAATAGATTTTCTTGCATGATTTCATCTCTAAATTGTATGGTCTTATACCCTCATTGTACACCCGCCAAGTGTTTTATAAAATGTCCGATTATGGTTTCTTGAGGAATTAAAGGTCCAACGCATGATATATGATATGAATGATGTTATAATGGTGAAATGAGCTTATGTACATGATAAATTCTATATAAAGTTTTGCATTAGACCATACTCAACCAAGGTGAGGGTTTGTACTCATTAATTATGTGAGGGGTTAGTACTTTACCACCTAGGATGATTGGGGTGTGACCATCATCAATTGAGTTGGGGGTTTGTACTCACCAACCATGTGAGGGGTTTATACTTCACCACCTAGGATTGTTGGGGTGTGACCAATATCAACCATGTGAGGGGTTTATACCTCACCACCTAGGATGATTTGGGTGTGACCATCATTAACCAACCAAGGTTAGAAAGCTAGCTTGGTCTCTTCTTCACATATGATATCTTGTATGAGCATGATTTACTTAAGCATGTTTTACTTTAGCATTGATCATACATGCCATATTACTATATTTTACCTATTGTCTATTGTTATGCATTTTGATTATGATGCCTATTAGTTGTTGCATTGCATCCCATATACTTGGTACATTCAAACGTACTAACACACACTCTTGCCTACATGATATCACCATGTAGGAGCCAGTACCCAAGTTGATCTTCCTCCTCCTCCACATGGCTAGACGGTGCTTCTCCAAGCTTGTTGGTGAGTCCTCTATTCCGGGGACCTTGGTTATGTTTTCTCTTATCTATGTATTAAGACATTTTCTTACATTCTATTTGACTTTGAGGGTTAGCCTGGTTACCTTGTCTTGGCCCTGCTCTATCTATGTATTTAGATGTGTTTGTTGGACAAGTTGTGTATTTATGATATGACTTATGAGTCCTTGTCTTGTAATATTGTTGTTGTAGCAAGTTTTCCCTTAGCCCCATTGCCCTTGTATTAATATATGTGTCTTTTGTAAGCTTTCGTGACTAAGGATGTGTTATGACAAGAGGCTTGATTGGGTTCCTTTGGGTTCCCCATTCGCCGTGTCATGTCTCCACCAAAGTCTTCGGTCATGATAGGCCAAGACAAGTAACCGAGCCCAGCGTCATACTCATAAATAGCCAACATAAAATGAGTCAAGACATAGGATAATCAAAAGATATATGTCCTCAGAGTTGAGGACTCACCAACTTGCTTTCGGGGAAATCGTATTAGCCATGTGGAAGGGGAGGATGATCAAGTGGAGCTTCAGTCTCTACATGGTAACATCATATACTCCTAGGATATGTGTTAGTACGTTTGAATGTACTAAGTTTGTAGGATACAATGCAACAAGAGATAGGCAACATAATCAAAATGCATATTTAGGCAATTAGTGAGCATATAGCAATATGGCATGCATGAATGATGATTGTAGTAAAACATGCTTACATAGAACATTTTACATGTGTAGGAAGAGACTATTATTACTAACCAAGGCCAAGAACCTTATTGGTGAGGATATTTAGGTACAAACCCCTCAACATGGTTACATGGGCCTCCTACCTCTCGAGCGAGGCAATTGAGGTACAAACCCCCAACATGGTTGCACGAGCATACTACCTCCCAAGCGAGGCAATTGAGGTACAAATCCCCCAACATAGTTGAATGGGCCTACTACCTCTCGAGCGAGGCAATTGAGGTATATACCCCCTAACATGGTTGCACGAGCCTACTACCTCTGGAGTGAGGCAATTGAGGTACATACCCCTCCCCCCAACATGGAAGTTTGGGCCTAATACCCCCCCAAATGAGGCAATTAATCAACTTGGAATACTATAGATACCATTCATGAAACCAACACATATACATATGTCACGACCCTGAAGCAGGGACTATTCATGACTAGTGAATGGGGAACCCAAAGGAACCCTAAATAAGGCTCTAAGCATATCATTACACATCCTTGGTCACGAAAGAAATTAAATAGCATTGAAAGAATGTAAAGAAGGGAAAAAGGACTAAGGGAGAACCTTCATAATATAAAAATCAAGAGACAAGGGAGTCAAGTCTCATAGCATAATTACACATCATGTCCAACCACACCTCTACTACATAGATGCTTAGCGGGGGCCAAGATAAGCAACCGAGCTCACCCTCATAGTCAACATACATCAAAGAAAGAAAGAGTCATAATATGTAGCATAAGATCAAAGATATTATCCTCGAAATGGAGGACTCACCAAATAGCTTGAATATATACTACTAGCCATGTGGAGGATGATGATGGCCAAATGGAGCTCTAGTTCCTATATGTTACCATGATGTAGACATAGAGTATGCGTTAGTACATTTGAATGTACTAAGTATGTCGAATACAATGCAACAAAAGATAAGTAAAATAATAGAATTCATAAGCATACGCAATGAGTAGCACATAACAATATAGTATTTACAAAAGATGCTTGAAGTAAATCATGATTACATAGAACATAATACATATGCAAGGAGATATCATCATTATAGATTTTATAGTTTATCAAGGTACAAACCCCTTGATTGGTTGGTGGATCATCTCACCCTACAACCCATAGTGATTGAGGACCAAACCCCTTAACCTAGTTATCAAAGTACAAACTCCTTATTGGTTGGTGAATCGTCGCACAATACAACCCATGGTGACTGAGGTACAAAACCCCTCAACATGGTTATCAAGGTACAAACCCCTCAACATAGTTACCGGGGCTTTTAACCCCCCGAGTCAGGAATGGTCAATTTCCATCACTATATAGGAGGTTATCTATGCATACAATCTTTTCATCATCTTAAAGTCATTTAACTAATAAGACATGCATTGGACGTTCAATTCCTCAAGAAAACCATAACCGAACATTTTATCAAACACTTGGCGAGTGTGTAGAGCTAATGTAAAATCATGCAATTCAAGAATGGATTTATGCTAGAAAATTTAGCATAAAACCATGAATAGATACTTTGTAACACCCTCAAGCAATATACATCAAAACCCTTGATCAAAACTCACAATAGATTTTAGATTAATAGTTCAAAACATGCTAAAACTATCACAATTTCATGAAACCCCAACGTAGTGTGCAATGAAATTCATACCCATGAGTAAATCAACTTTAAATCATGCAATTTATGTAAAAAGGAAGATTGGGCACCATAGGTGAAAGGACCCATTGGTTGAAACCCACATACCTTGACTTTGGAGAGTCACTTGATGAAGATTGGAGATGGAGACTTGAATCTTAAGTGAAATCTTTAGATTCGGATTCAGTTTTTGGGACTTGAATTTCGAGGTGAATATTATTCAAGTGTTTCAGAGAGTATTTGGGAATGTATTGAATGATATGAACGTAAAATATTTCTAAGTATAGGTATTTTCACACATGGAAAGGCTTAGGACCAAGACCCAAAACCTTGGACTAACATAAACAACTGGGCACAAAATACATACTGGCGCACGCTAGCCGCGTCGCGCCAGGGCGCGCCTGCTCACTTAGAAAATTGAAATTGTGATTTGGTCACTATAAAATTGGGCTTAGATCCTTTCCCAACTCAATTTTCCCTCGATCAACAATATGAAATCAGATTTTTGAAATCATACACGAATTTTGAGATATGGAGATTACAAATTTGAGCACTTCCGAGACATATTTTTGGACACTTTTTGGGGTCTATTCAATATCTGGCTCCTTGGGAACATTCGTCCTCGAATGTCAAATAAACATATATGAGAAGGGTAATAATGAAGAAATCAATCCAAACAAGAATGCAATAATACACTTAACCACCATTTTCAAAATCTTAACATAAGTGTCAAAATCAGCATGAACTTGTCAACAATAACATGAATGCATGCAAATGACATAGGGGCTGAAGCATAAGACATAGAATCATAAAAGGACCTAATGTGTTATCATAAGCTTCAATAGATTGAAAGAGATACGAATATTACTTCTCCATGCCCTCTCCGGTTCCCCGAGAGACATTTTTGACTTAACGATTCTTCCAAAGGGCCTTCACGGAAGCCACATCCTTGTTGCTCAACCTCTTCACTTGTCTATCCAAAATTTGAACCAAACTTTTCATAAGTCAAGATCTCCTCAACAACATCCACAATATCCAATGGGACAATAGCATTAGGGTCATCCACATATTTCCTCAATATGGATACATGAGACACCAGATGAACCAAATCCATTTCACTAGATAACTCCAACTCAAAAGCTACCTTGCCATACTCCTCATCACCCTATAAGGACCCAGATATCTTGGGCTTAACTTATCCTTCTTACCAAAATTAACCACACCCTTCATGGGTAAAACGTTCAACCCAATAACAAACTTTAAATTCAAGGTCTCTCCTCCTAACATTGGCATAGGTTTACCTTTCTCTAATCATCCTTACCTTCTTAAGAGCCTACATAACCAGATCTGAACCCATCAAAGCCACCCCTCCTACCGCAAACCACCCAATCAGTGAGCTACATTACCTACCATAAAGGGCCTCAAAAGGAGCCATACCAATACTAGAATGATAGCTATTATTATATAAAAACTCAATCAATGGAATATGATCATCCCAACTACTCCTCAATTCCGATACACAAGCCCTAAGCATATCCTCAAGAGTTCAGATAGTTCTTTGGTTTGGCCATCTATCTGTTTGAGGGTGAAAGGTTGTACTAAGCTTAACTTTTGTACCAAGACCCCTCTGAAAGGAATTCCAAAAATGTGAAGTAAATTGAGCACCACAAGTTGCAAACCCATCCTAATAAGAGGCCAAGTTTTCTTATAAAATAGAGCAATATATCCATCTACTCCCTGTGTTTTATCATTATCAATACTCTTTGAACCTGCATAAATTTCTTCATCACTGACTGGTTGGCATAAGGTAACTGCTTGTTGTTGGTTGGTCCTATACTCATGATCTCCCTATTTACTGCTGGTAGTGATGGTGCTGCAGATCCCATTAGTGATTTGTAGAAGTCCTGAATCTTTCCCTAATTGATTGCTGTTATATCAGTCTGGTTCTATTCAAGGTTGTGAGTTCTGTGATTTGCTATGTATTCTCTCCTTGATGGCAGCATTGAAGTACTTGTTATTTGCATCTCCCAATTGGTCCATTTTATTCTTGCCTTCTATCTAAGTGCACTCTCTTCAATTGTTGACCATTTTTCAAGTTCCTGGATAACTACTTTCTCCAATCCTGCAAGAGTATCTGAGTAGTTCCTGGCTATTTGATCCAATATTTGATAAATGTCTTCTCTTGCTTTAGATATCTTCTACTCAATACCTTTGAACTCTCTCCTATTTAGTGCCTTGAGTAGGTCTTTAAGTGCTTTGAGCTTCTTCCAAATATTTTCCATAGGTTCCTTAGCCAGTTGTTTGCTCCATGTATTTTCAACTATTTCCATGAAATCATCATATTCTTCCCATACATTGAAGAATCTGAAAGCTAATTTTATCTGCTATATTTTTATGTATCTTTAATTAAAGTTTTTTTATTTTTTTCTAATTTGTCTTTAATTAAAGTTATTGCAGACATGATTTCTTTCAACTTTTTTATTCTACTAATTTCTTTCTTCTTTTATGTTGACTATTTTTGCTTCTTTAATTAAAGTTATTTTATTTCATTAATTTATTATACACACACACTAAGAAAAGAAATTCTATTTTATTTTTTTTATTTTTTATTTTTTTCTTATTTTAAAAGAAAAGATGATGATATTTAATTTCTTTCATCAATGCTATTAAATTCTTTTGCTTTCTTACCTTGATCTCATAATTAATAAAATTTATATGACTTTTTAGATTATGTTTTCCTTTTATTTGTTTTAGGAAATAGTCACTATAACTTTATAAGTTTTTTATATATATTCTTACAGAATTTTATTTGTCACTTTTTTTTAAAAAAAAAAGATTATTTCTTCTACTAAAGATTTATATTTATATGTAATAATAAAGTTAAAAGAGAAAATGTGATGTAACATCCTTTTTAATTCATGATGTGTATGTATTGTTTTCAATTTAAAAGATATTTTTCTTAAATTTTTACTAAAAGTAATTCATCAAAAATAAAATTACCCTTCCCCAAACCAAAAATTGTCCTTATACATAGTTATAACTATATATAAATATATAGTTATCTTGTATAGCTAAGAAATATTTATGCGATATAAAATATAGTAATAATTAAGAATAAAATGTCTTATATACAAAGTTTATATGTACACGCACATGTGTGTGTATGTATATATGTATATAGTTACCATATATATTCCCGATAATATTTAATTTAAATTTATATTATAATTTTTATCATGCATATATATGGTAATATTTATTTAGAAATTATATTCTGGTTTTCAGAAATAAAATTACTTTTTCAAAAAAAATTATCCTTATACATACTTATAAAACATATATATATATACGGTAATATTAGATTTAAATTTATATTATAATTTCTATCATGTATATACATGGTAACATTTAATTTGAAATTATATTCTGAGATTTATCATTTATATAGATAGCAGTTTGAATAAGTTTCCTCTAATTCTCTTTTTCTTTTTTTTTTATTTTTAAAAGCCTAATGTACTTGCTAATTCCTTTATTATCGTATACGAAATGCCACTCATGTGCTTTGAAAAAAATCATAATCGTAATTTTTATATATCTCAAAATCCACGCGTGATTTCAAAAATTAGACTTCTTATTCTCATTCAGGAGACAAAATTGAGTAGAAAATGGGTATAACCCCGATTTTAGAAGCCCCGTAGCGAAAAATAATTTTAACTAATTTATGATTTCTAGTGGTTGTCCATGCCGCTGGCCCATTAGTGTATTTTTCATTCTGCATCTGGTCCGCGGTGCACCAAGGGTGCAGACCAATGCAACATTTTTCTTGGTTTTTCTTATTCACCCAAAGGCATTGGGATCATAGCCCCAATGCCTACTTAAACGTGAAATCTGTCATAGGTGGTCTTTTTTCAACTCTATAACTCACAAGACCCTCTCAAAAACCTCTCCAAGACTTAACCAAATATCTCATTTAAATTCAAGGATTTCAAGTTTAATTTCGGAACTCAATGATCCAATCCAAGCTTCAAGTTTCCTTCAAGCTCATTTCAAGAAAAAAATCCAAGCTTAAGGTTTCATCCATTGGGTCCTTTCACCCATGGAGCCCAGTCTTCATTTTTTATGAAAATTACATGTTCTCAAGTTGTATTACTTATGGGTATCTCTTATTATGATTTATGAACGTGAAATATATTGGGGTTTTATCAAGTATTGTTGATTTTGCATGAATATCTATTTTAAGCTTATACTACGAGTTAATCTTTGTCTATTGAGACTATGCATGATTTGAGCTATGAAAGCTATGAACTATAATGGACTTTTAAGATGGCTTTCATGATACCCGATTTGGAGTTTTACTACCATGTTGGTGGGTTGAATTTGAATTGATTTACTCATCTTGTTATACTCTTGAATTGTATGACTTTGAACAAGTATCATGTGCCCACCAAGTGTTTGATGAAGTTACATGATTTACAAGTCAAGTGACTTCATGATGATTAACATCTTTCAAGAATGTATTGAATTCGTAAAATGTATCTATGAATTTACAAGTATCAAGTTAAGCTCTATTTGAAGATTTTTACCTCTTGTGAGCCATTCATGTTAAAGCAAAGATTTATGCATGATTATGATCTACTCTTATGTTCAAGTTGGGCTCACTAGTAGAGGTCAAGAATGTTTATTAGCTACTCAAGTCATGTTCTTACAAGCTATTCATATTAT
This sequence comes from Solanum sejunctum, assembly GCA_025642045.1. Classification (NCBI taxonomy): domain Eukaryota; kingdom Viridiplantae; phylum Streptophyta; class Magnoliopsida; order Solanales; family Solanaceae; genus Solanum; species Solanum sejunctum. The sequence goes on along the minus strand of JAOTQJ010000823.1, from coordinate 4,485 downwards.
GATTAAAGTATGATTATTTGAATATTATATGGTATTTGACTTAGTACTGATTGAGACTTAAGATAGAGACTCGACTCAAGGAGTCCTTATATAAAGTCTTTAGTCTCTAAACTATGTAATTCAAACGACCAAATTAAAAAAAATGGGTGCTATCATAAAGCTTTGTATCGACTATGCCACTGTATAATTATGATTATTACCCTTGCTATACTAGTGGATCCATCTAGTTCATGTTATCATATTTAGTTTGCCTTGGCAAGTAGACCACACTTAGCCGGGGAGTACCTGTCACGATCTAAACTAGGGCCTAGACGTGACACAATGAATGGAAAATCTGAAGGAACCCCAAACAAGCCTCTTTACATATCATGCACATATCCTTGGTCGCAGAAGAAAGAATAAACAACAAGATAAAACATAAACAAGGGAAATTGGGCTAAGGGAGAGAGTTTAGTACTTAAATAACATAGATGAGTCAAAACTCAAGCATAATACATAACCTGTCCAAAAGCACCTCCAAATATATAACTTAACGGGGGCTAAGACAAGTGACCGGGTTTACCCTCATAATCATAATTTTCTTACATAAGAAGAGTCAACACATAGCATAAATTCAGAGAATTATGTCCTCGGAATTGAGGACTCACCAACTTGCTTAAATAGATATACTAGCCATGCAGAGGAGGAGGATGATCAAGTAGGAGCTCAAGTTCTTATATTGTAACATCAAGTAGGCATAGAGTATGCATTAGTACATTTGAATATACTAAGTATGTAGGATGCAATGTAACAAGACATAGGCGACATAGTCAAAATGCATATGATAAGCAATGGATAGCATAATAGAAATATGGCATATATCCTCAATGCTTAAGTAAATCATGCTTTGTAAGTCATTCAATTTGTATAGATCATAAAACATTAAGTGTGAGAATAGACCTCAACCGACATAGAATAAGACTAAGTGAGCTACAACTTGAAATTCCGATTATTAGCCCTTACCAGTAAAGAGGTGGTCTACTTGCCAAAGTAAACCATACTTCACCTTATGGGAGCCTATCCCATTTTGGAGAAGTAGTCTTCCTTATGAGAGCCCATCCCATTTCAAAAAGGATTTCATGAGTAATTTCACCTTACAAGAGCCCATCCCATTTTAGAAAAGTAACATTCCTTATGGGAGCCCATCCTATCTCGGAAAGGATTTTAAAAGAAACTTTACCTTACAGGAACCCATCCTATTTCAGGTTGAACTTCAAGAGAAGTGCACTAAATGGATCCACTAGTATTACAAGGGTATAACATAGTCCTATGGTGTCACATAGTTCAAGGAAAGAGAGCAAACTCTCCATCATTTGATGCTAAGCCTAATCCCATGGAATAACTAAAATAATCATAACTTTAATAACTTACTAGAAACATAGAATCATGACATGAGTAACTCTTAAACATCCTTGACCTCTAATGGTGAGTCCAACTTAAAAATATAAGAATAGCTCATCATCAAACATTATTCTTGTATTAACATAAAAAGGCTCACAAGAGGTATAATCTTTGAAAAATCACTTAGCTTCATACTTGCATAATCATAGATAATTTCATGAATTCATAACATACATAATAGCCCATATTCATCATGAAAATCACTTGACTTGTAAAACATGTACATATCTTGAGAATTTCTTAACTTGGCATTTCATCAAACACTTGGTGGGCACATATGAGGATATGACCAAATCATGCAAAATGCAAGAGTATAGATCATAAATTAGTGAAATCAATGCATCTTAAAATCATGTAAATCAGCTCACCAACATCATGGTAAAACTCCATCATGGGTAACTTGTAAATCATATCAAAACTTCACAATAATTCATAGATTTCATAGCTTGATGTATAGTCTCAATACACAAAGATCACTTCATAGTATAAGCTCAAAATAGATATTTATACATAATCAACAATATTTGACAAAACCCCAACATATTTCATGCTCATATTTCATAATAATATATACCTATAAGAAATACAACTTGAAATCATGCAAATTTCACAAAAAAAAGTTTGGGCTTCATGGGTGAAAGGAACCCATGAATGAAACCCACATACCTCAGACCTTAAATGTCTTGAAATTGAGTTGAGAAAGACTTGAAGCTTGGAATGGGGTCTTGAAATCCACAACTTGTTCTTGAGTTTCCTTGAATTCTTATTGTGGTTTAGTGGAGGCTCTTGGGAGAATTTGAGAGTGTATTCCTATTGGGAGGAGAGAATTTGTTCTTTAGGAGTAGGGTTTAGGTCTTTAGAAAGTGTTAAGATAACATAGAAATCCCTAAAAACCAATAGAAATAACTAAATTATGAAATGTCATTAATGAAACCAAATTTGGCAAAAAAACCGTATAAACTCCCGCACAGACGAGTTCTACAAAAATAAGCATAACTTCTTCATCTAAACTCTAAATAAGGTGAAACCAAGTGCGTTGAAAAGCTAATTCAAAGAGATTTAATTTGGTAGGCCGTGGTCCATGTTCTTTGTATGCTAAGAGATATTCCCCTCTAAAGTTGACCCTCCTTCCAGTACTAGTGCAAAACTTAGCCAAGAGAAATTCCATTGAACTTGGCTTGTTGTAGGGAACCCACAACGAGTTTTAATGACATGAGCAAGATTGACTTAGATTTTAATGAGATCTTGAAGATTGAATTAATTTCTTGAGATCTGGAGAGAATTTGGGACACTTGAATTTGGATGAAATATTTAGCTATGTTAGAGAGGGATTTGAGGCGCGCTTGGTCACTAGAATTCGCAAATTTTTGAAATTTCAAATTTTGCTATGGTTTCTCAAAAATCGAGGTTAGAACCATTTCCCACTAAATTTTCCCCCCTGAACAAGAATATGAGTTCAGATTTTTGATATCACGCACGGATTTTGAGATATATAAAAATTACAATTATGGCATTTTTGAGGCACATTTTTGGGCACTTTTTGGGGTTTTAATATCACCCCCTTGGGAACATTCATCCTCAAATGTCAAAGAAACGTACATAACAAGAATGCAACAATACATTTAAAATATTATTTTCAAAATCTCAACATAAGTGCCAAAATCGTCATGAACTTGTCAACATAAACATGAATGCATGTAAATAACTTAGGGCTGAAACATAAGATTTGAAATAATAAAAAGGACTTGATTTGTTATCATAGTTTGAATAGAGTGAAAGAGGTATGGATATTGCTTTGTCATTTGCTCCAGCTCCCCAAGACACACTTTCGACTTGACGATTCTTCCAAAGGGCCTTGATGAATACTACATCCTTATTAGTCAACTCTTCCACCTTTCCAACAAATACCTCCACCGGGACCTTATCCTAAGCCAACTTATCCTCCACAACACCCACAAGCTCAAGTAACTCTATAGCACTATAGTCACTAGCACATCTCCTCAGCCTAGAAGCATGAAGAACCGGATGAACCATATCCATACCCATAGTCAACTCCCATTCGCATGTAACCTCATCAATCCTACTCAATACTCTATAAAGACTCACAAACCCGAAACTCAACTCCATTTCTTTCCAAACCGGACCACACCCCTTTATGGTTGGGACTTCCAAGTATATCCAATCATCAACACAAGAACACATGGCCAACCTTAGTATCTAATAATACCATCTCCCCATTGGGAGAAAAACCCCACTTTATCATCTCTCAATAAGGTCTTTGTCATGACTCAAGCCTATGGACTAGACATGACAGGGCGAATAGGGAATACAAAGGAACCCATACAAGCCTATTAACTTGTCATTACACATCATTTGTCATGGAAGCATATAGAAAAATTAAAGAGCAAGAATAGGGGAAAGGGGACAAGGAAAAAGCTTGCACAATATCATAGTCAAGAGACAAGACACAAACTCATATCATAGATACATAACATGTCCAACAACCACCTCTACTACATAGATAAAAATGGGGGCCAAGACGAATCAACCGGGCTCACCCTCATAGTCAAATAGAACATAAAGAAGAGTGTCTCAATACATAGCATGAGAGAGTAGACTAAGGTCCCCGAAGTGGATGACTCACCAACTATCTTGCGTAGCACCGAACTAGCCACTGGAGGATGATCAACTTGGGCTCCGGCTCCTACTTCATGATATCATGTAGGCAAGAGTATGCGTTAGTATATTTGAATGTACTAAGTATGTAGGATGCAATGCAACACTAGATAGGCATTGGTGGTTCTGTGGTACAAACCCCTCACATGGTTGATGAGGACAAACCCCCATCTTGGTTACCCAGGCTCTTATCCCCTCGGATCGGGTATGGTCTAATGTAACACTTTATATAGAGTATATCATATACATAAGATCATTTTATCATAATAAAGTCATTCATATCATATCTCATGCTTTGGACCTTCAACTCCTGAAGAAACCATATCTAGACATTTCATCAAACGCTTAGAGGGTGTGTAATGCTAGTAT
>JAOTQJ010000795.1:0-19081 GCA_025642045.1 Solanum sejunctum | reverse complement strand
AGAGGCTATGTAGACTATGTAAACTAAAGTGTGGTCATGTCTTGTACATTAGGCACCGTGGCCCCAATGGCCTAGCTCTATGAATCTCCTTTTTGCTTGTTATAACCATTTATCTCCCTATAAGCATGCCAAACATAGAAAGTTAATTATAATATATAAACAAACGCGAATAGATATAGATTGGTTCTCCTGAGCCTTATCAACAAGGGTGTCAGTCCGCCCTGACGGCAACTTGGGGCATGACAAAAATAAAACTATAGATAACTTCTATCAAGTCCCTCAAACGCAGATACTGAGTCTTCTCTATAGGAGTCAAGAGAGAACTTTTAGAGCAATATAAATATTCACTTTGTGATTTTTCCAAAAGTTGTGTTTCTTCATTGGACAAGCTCCTTTTATACTACAATAGAGGCATTACATGGACCATTGGTCATTTAGTACAAATGAAGGTGACATTTCACCAACCAAACCAACTTTTTCACTTACCAAAATAGCTTTAACAATTGTATCCCACACATACTTCTGCACTTCTACTTGATCATCAACCTGGTCCCTGAGTCAGTTTGTTGATCATCAAAACATTCACTTAACATTTGCCTCCTTTTTGATGATGACAAATTGTGATCCTATTTATGCATAAATCAGATCCCCTTGACAATATGTTCCACCTGAATGCCCTTATTAAGCTATCTTCCCTTTGATAACCAATTTCAAACATGTTACTCCTGAATGTATGCACCCCATTGCTTATTAAGCTATCTTCGCCTTTTTGGCATCATTAAAAACCTAAATAGTAAACTAAGATAATACCCACAATGAAGGAATTCTGGGTACTTGAGATAGCAAACATGAGCAAAAGCATAGAAAATCTAGATAATGAACAAAGTAAGAAAAATAAAAACAAGTTATCATTTCATTAAAGTTAGCATTCCAAGCATAGCAAAAAAACTTTAATGCTATAGAAGTAATGCTGACCTCGTTGGGAACCAGATACCTAATGAGTAGATACTTGAATGAGTTTCCTTCAATGTAATATCTTCAAATCCTATGAGACTACCAAATTTGCAAACCTGCAATATACATTTAAGAATTCAATTTATTGTGAATAATTATTCAGATACTAGCATAGGAATTTTAGCCAAAAAGAAGAAGGATATCACTGTCATAGGGACTCAGAGTGCTTCTGCTCTTGCACATGTTCACTTGTTAGTTTTGGGAATCTACTTCAGTCTATGTTCCCAATAATGAGACAGAGGTCTAATCACAAATTTTCTAGTCCAACTAGGCAAGGGTCTATTAGTCAGTTTTGACTTAGGACCTAGTCTATCATTTACACTTTTTCTTTTGGAGTAATCAGACTGCTGCCTTTTCAGAGTTCTTTTAAGAACTTCACAGATGCCCTTCATATGATTATTTCTACCACAATGTAATCACAACAAGTTGTTAGCAACATAAATATATTTACTGTGAGGATTATAGAGGGGTCAATTTTGTTCACATATCTTAAACCCCTTTTTTCAGGTCCCTTGTTATTGGACATATACCCCAATAGAAACATATTTATTGTGGGGATTATAGGGGGGGTCAATTTTGTTCACATATCCCAGGCCCCTCTTTTCAGGTCCCTTATTATTGGATATATTCCCTGACAACTTTGATGAGGTAGTTCATTTAAAAGACTTGTTCAGATCCTCTTCACCTTGACAAGGTCCTTCTTCAGCACAGTATTCCTTTCCAAGGCAAGCATCAACTTCAGCTCAGAGTCTTTCAACTTTTTCTCTATTTAAGTTCATTTTCACTGTTTTTTTCCTTTATTTTAACATTATATCTAGACTCAGTTTCCATCAGGTTCAAAAGCTCATTTTTCTCATCTTCTAAGACCAAAATTTTCACTTCCAAGTCAGCCATGTGATTAGTTAATACAACTTTTTATTCTTGTGAGACATTAACACTATTGTTTAACAAATCTATTTCAGTAGTTAACTCACAAATAGAATCATTGAAATGCATACAAGCTTTTTCAACTTTTTGGTAGAACAAAGATCTAAGTTATCTTTTAAGTCTAGCAGTATTACCTGTTCCTCGTCATCTTCTTCATCACCTGAGTAAGCCACAAAAGCAGACAAACCATTATAGATCTCATCATCATCCTTCACAGCAAACATGGATGATTTCTCAAGTTGTTCTTCATCATCAGATCCATTGGAAGAATTAACCCTGACCCCAGAGCCTTTATCACAATCTGATCTACTGTAACCTTTCTTCTGAATTTTTTAGGAACCTGGTCCCTCCTTTTGTCTTTCACAAAATTTGAGCCATCTTTGTAATCACCCTATTCATAAGGACATTCTATGAGGAAGTGTCTTGGCTTCCTATATCCATGACTTAGTTCAACATTACCCTAAGATCTACCCAAATGTCCTTTCCTTGTAAAACCATGATTTTTCTTGATTATCTTCTTAAATCTCTTTGAGAGATAGGCTATATCTACACCATCACTTTCATCATCATTGTGAGTTGATTTTAGTGCTAAAGTTTTTTACTTATTTCCTTCTCTTTTGGAAAAATCATGTTGCTTGTTCAACTGATGGGTTTGGAGATTGCCAATGAGAACATTCATTGTCAACTTTTTCAAGTCCTTGGCTTCTGTAATGGTATCCATCTTGCTTTCCCAAGATTTTGGAATAACCCTGAGAATTTTTCTCACTTTCTTGCTCTGACTTATAGGTTCACCCAAATACTTTAACTTGTTGGTTATAGCTGAGAACCTGGTTTGCATATCATGTATGGATTCTCCTTCCATCATGATAAAATCTTCATACTGAGAAGTGAGCATGTCCACTTTTATTCCTTTGCCTGCTCAGTTCCTTCATGAGCATTTTTTAGGCAATCCCATATTTCCTTTGTAGATTCACAAGTTGCAATCCTATTGTATTCCTCAGCTCCATTACCACACACTATCAGCTTTTTAGCTCTATATTTCCTTTCTATCTTTCTACGATCTGCTTGAAAGTATCAGTGCGTAGTTTTGGGAACCAACCTGGTCATCTCCCCTTCCTTCACTTCGGCAGTAGGGATATATGGTCTATCAAGAACGATGTCCCACAACTCACTATCATTAGTCATAAGGAAAACATGCACACAATCCTTCTACCAACCATAAAATTGTCTATTGAATCTCAGGGGTCTGATGGATGATTGTCCTTCTTCTAGACTGAGTGGAGCAGTCATATTTTTAGAAAATCTCTAGGTATGAATCATTTAGAGATCTCCACTCTGATACCACTTGATGAGTAAATATGCATCTACCATTACAGTGAGGTACCAGGTCCCTCAAAGTAATAAAATCAGAAACTAAAAGAAGACAATCATCAAGGAATAAAATGCAAGGATTTAATGTGGAAAAACTCCTAGCTCAAGAGAAGAACAACCATGACCTGTCTCTACAAAATTTTCCGAAACCAAATCCACTAAATGAATGAGCAAAGTAAAGAAATACAATGCACACTGTTTATTTCCCTCACTTCCTCACCATTTCCACTTGCAACCCCAGTTACAAGCTATGAGCATCAACCCAAACAACTAGTCTACACACTCACCACCTTGATGAAGTTAGACTACAACACCACTACACCTTAAGGCTACCAGCCAACAAGGTTTATCAACTCTTAAGAAAGTAACAAAAACACTGACCATATTCCTTTACAGATTAGGAGTGATCTTACAAGCTACAGCACAACACAACAACATACATAAAAGGAAACTATAGACAATGTCTATCAGGTCTCTCAAACGCAGATGTTGAATCTTCTCTATAGGAGCCAAGAGAGAACTTTAGGAGCAATATGAATATTCACTTTGTGATTTTTCCAAAAGTTGTGTTTCTTCATTGGAAAAGCTCCTTTTATACAACAATAGAGTCATCACATGGACCATTGGTCGTTTAGCACAAATGAGAGTGATATTTCACCAACCAAACTAGCTTTTTCACATACCAAAACAGCTTTGACAACTATATCCCACACACACTTCTGCACTTCTACCTGATCGTCAACCTGGTCCCCAAATCAGTTTGTTGATCATCAAAACATTCACTTAACAAATCAGATGCATACCCACAAATCTCCTCCATCCTTTTAAACAACAATTCAAGATGTCCTTATCAATATAATCAGATGCTACTACTAATGTAATGTTTGTCAATCACCATCTATTAAAGATAAATCCATGCCAAAATATTTGTTGTATTAATGCACAGAATCCTATAAACTATCAGAAAGTAGTGCATCAGATCAGAAGTTTTAAGGAATTCGATTTTCAATTTGTTTTATAAAAAAAGATAAACAATTGAGTCGACAAAGTCTTGTTCTAGGTTGTACGACTGCGGCAGGTTGATAGATAGTAAGAAATATCTTGCTAAGTCTTCATATTAAAACATTTGTTGGGGTCAAAAAGAAAGGAATAGTTGTTGGAGATTCATATACTCGCCCTCAACTTTGTCCGGAACAAGGCATAGTTGACTTCTATGTCTACCATATTGCGAATAAGTAAAAGGTCGTGCTCTATAGCTAACATTATCAATAGTCTATGAGTGATATAGAAAATAATTTGTAAGGAGCGTGTCAAGTCAAACATGAAAAAATAAATATGCATGAAGAGAATAATAATTAAAGTGTAAAATAGAGATGAAGATCTAATTGAACTAAATAAAGAAATTAGTTGAAAAGATTTAACTACCACGCCCATTTTTAACACCTATTAAGGGATAGAATCCTATATAAAGATTCTATTTCTAGGTGTCCTTATACAAAAAAGAAAAAGAATCCTATATTAAAGTAAGCTAACCGACCCAAAAAAAGAAATAGGAAAAAAGTTGCATTATCCTAATGATGATGACGACAATAGTTCCTCACTTTGACAAGGAAAAATGATATACTCTTGGAGTGCGCAAATTCATTATAAGAGCAATCATCTGAAATTGTTGAAAGTTGTTGGCATCATTGTGTGGATAATGAAATTTTGCACTTGAAAATGGAGGTGATTAAATATATTGTTCAAACCTTCACCTTGATGCAAGAAGAGGTTGGAGCCGGGGCTGGGGTCGCGTGTGGTGGTGAAATCGAAGATGGCAATGGAGCAGCATTATTAATGGCATGACTGTAATAGTTTCTTACTTTGTCTAGGAAGAAGGTACCCTTATGGAGTGCCTGAACTCTCTGTAAAAGCAATCATCCGAAGTTGTTGAAAGTCCTTGGCAACGTTGTATGGATAATGAAATTTTACTTTTGAAAACGAAAGTGATCAAATCTAATGCACAATCGTCCACCTTGATGCAAGAAGTAGTTGGAACCAGAGCTGGAGCTAGAGCAGCAGTAGTAACACTGCTTATACCCAACCATAAAAATAGTATACATAATAATGTCGATGATGACGACCTGTTTCAGAAGAATGAATGAAGAATTTCAGGAACAAATATCCAAAGAATTTCAGGGGATACTTGCAAATACTTTAAACTTGTACGAATAATGAGATGCAATATAAATAGTTTAGGGGATACTTCACAATCCCTTTATACTTGGAATATCTTCTTCTTTGCAAATTAGGATTGGGTTTCAACGTCCACTTTTAACAAATTTAAAATTCAAGATTCTGTTGCAATCCCTTTATATTTGGAATATCTAGTTCTATACAAATTAGGATTTCTTATATTTTGCACGTCCACTTTTACTAAAGTTACAATTCAAAACTTGTAAATAACTGTGTCCTAATCAAACTGTAAGTCCTCCTTAATGGATTTTGTTGGGACTGCTTTGGTTTTGGACAAAATAAAAAGCCCCATAGTTTGAAAGTTGATTTTCGAAATCACCCTTGGAAAGTTTAGTGACTGCTTTGACCTGACTAGAAGTATCAAACCAATCATGTGTACAACAGAAGAAAAATAAGAAGGGGAGAAAAGAATGAGGATGGGGTATCATCAAATCAAGAACCCCTTTTAAATACCTGATCCCATGTTTCCTACTCCAAATTATTTAATATTTAGAATCTTTGTTTTATGCTGCACGCACAAATAATGTTTTTAGTAGATAATTTTGTTATTCGATTAAAGTATTGGACTGATCATTTTTATTAAAACTTGATTTCTACCTTTTAGCGTCATGTGAAGAGAATAGTTATGTTAAGAACATAATAAGGATATCTCCATCTTTTATCAGACTTTCAATACTAATGCCAAAAAGTTGTTGAATCAGATGCACCTATCTCCGCCATCTTTTTAAAGATTGATTCAAAGCATTCCTATTAATGTAATCAATATAGTCTACGGTGCCACTTGATGTAATGTTTGTCATTATAAATACAATACTATAGCTAGAATAAAGAAATTTAACGCTTAGAACCATATAAAGTATTCAAAAAGTTGTGCATCAAATCAGAAGTTTTAGAAAACTAATTTTTAGTTTTTTTAAATGAAAAAAACAACTGAGCCGACAAAGTCTTATTTTAGGTTGTACAACAATGGCAGGTTGATGGCTAATGGAAATATGTTGTGGTCTTCTTATTAATTAATTTGTTGGGATGTTGGGGTCCAATAGAAAGGAATAGCTGCAGATATCAGGATTGGCATCATCAAGTGATTCACACTGTTCTACTCAAATTCATTTTCACTCCAATTCTACAACAACTCATGATTGTTTCCAATTTCCTCATAAGGCTACGCACCAAGTCTCTCTTCAAATGCATCTCTGTTTCTAAATCATGGTGTTAACTCATATCTAGCCCTGATTTTGTGAATACTCATCTCAAATTTAACGAACATCAACTAGTTCTTTTTCCAGAGTAAACTCTGGAATTCCAAATCTGGTCTGAGAAAGCTTATAGAACTGAATTTAGAGTTAGAATAGAGAATTTAGACCAGAGTTACATTTTTAGTTGATTTTGAATTATAATTTGACTTTGGTCAACATTTAGAGTTCAAAAGCTTGAATAAAAATTTCAACGATTCTAGTGGTTTCAGATGGTGAAACTAACGCTAGAAATGGTATTGTAATTTTTAGAGTTCATGAGGTTATTTTGAGTATTTGAGTCCTAAACTAGTTTAAATGATACTTCTCGGGTTCTAGGTGGAATCAAATTCTGATGGTTCCATTAAGTCCAAAACATCATTTCTGGTAGGAATAAATGTTTGATTTAAGTTCACGGGATTCCAGACGAATTTTGATGGTCCATGTTGTGATTTTTCTGTGTTATGTTTTGTTGTATCTGTGTAAACTAATTTGTTCTCCACATTTGCACCCTTCTCTCCACGTTTACAAATGTCAAGTATTTAGACCTCGACCTTCGTGAATAAGGGGTCTGCATTCGCGGAGTAGTAAAGACCTTAACCTCCGCGTTCGCAAACGTGGTCCCTGCGTTCGTGGAGGGTAACTTCCACGCACCTCTGCTTTCGCGAGTATCTGCATCCATGGAGAGTTAATTATGTCTGAACAGTGAACTCTTTTAAAGTGACGGCTTTTATTATTTTTCACCATTTTAGAGACTCTTTTAAAGTGACGGCTTTATAGGGTAACTATTTTCTAACCTATTTTTTTAATTTTCATTGATTAGATTATGTTTTTAACTTAGAATTTGGGATTTTTAATGGTAGAAATTGGGGATTTTTTGGATATAAACTTGCGAAATTGATGATTTTGATCTCATTTTAACCCCATTTTCGAAATAGTTTTTACTGTTGGAATCCTTATTACTTGGAGAACATTTTCATGTATTAAATTTCAGATTCCAGGCACTTTTTATGGTATGAGACTTTTTTTGAATCATTTTTTCCTTTTCATCCAAATTGATTGATTTTAGTATTATTAGATTCATTATGTGATTGTGAATAGTATATTTGAATAAATTGTGGTGATTTGGATTATTGAGGAAAGGGAAAAGCCATGGATTTGACTTGATTTGGGACTTTTTCCAAGGCAAGTGGACTTCTAGCCTTTTGTTAAGTAGGATTGAACCTTGTATGCTTTTTTGAGTGTGAAATTGAGTGTTTTGAGGTAGAATTGTATACTCATAGGCTTTGATCATGAGATTTTGGATTTAGTACTTGTTCCTATTCTGAAGTCTTTACTTGTGAATTAATTGTGGATTAGTGTTTCATGTTGTTAACTATTTGGCATTGATACAGAGGTAGTACTTATATTGAAACTGTGATTATATTGAGATCTTGATGACACTAAAACTATGGTGATATGGAGATCATGATGATATTTAAACTATGATGAGACTGAGAATATGTACATTGCATTGACTATTATTTGTGTATTGATACTTCTGATGGCTATGGCCAAGAGATAAGTAAAATAACTTATGGATTGGTGGTCGAGGTCTCTATCAGACGATGATTAACCAAGGTTTCTACTAGAAAGCTGAGGTAATATGCCAGATGATGATGTATCCGAGGTTGCTTTTGGATAGGTGAGCATTGATCGAGGTTATTGCCGATAATGTTCATGAAAACATAGTCCTTGTGTGACCCCCATGGGTTCTACCCTGAGTTTACCAACAGATGTGTATTGTAGGACAGACGTGCATCACGATTATCTAACATTGCTTCATATTATTTACGTCTCATGGAATCCACTCCCTCTCCCATCATTCTTTCTTTGATGTTATTATATGTAATTCATATGAATGATGAATAATCTAAAATGTTTATGACATTAAGGATCTACTATACTATTTTACTTGAGTATCAGTTGTATATTTTAGGATGTGATGCTATGTGATGTGCACATACATATCTATGTGTCCTTGTATATTATGTCATGCTGGGACTTTGTTGAGTGCAGGTGTATACCTCGGCGGTCTGTGGTTGGGAGGACTGTAGTACTTTTGTTCTTTATTTCTTTACTTTAATTTAGCTTCCATTTGTTGAGTACCTTGTTGTTTGGTGCTCACGCTTGCTACATTTTTATAGGTTGTGAGCTCGGTCCTTATTACTAGTTTTTGACTTATAGGATCGAGCATTTAGATCACTTGAGAGGTAGTTGCTTATATCTTCAGCTGGCCTTCGAGGATTCCACTTTAGGTTTTGTTTTATTTGAGAACTAGATATTAAGACTTGTATTCTATTGATTTCTACATTTAGAGGCTTGTACATGTGACACCAGTTCTGGGATGGTTGTAGCCTTTGGTTTCCTATGCTTTCATATGATATTAAACTATTTTACCTTCAAGTTTTGTATGATAATGGGTTATTTATGTTTTTTTCATGACCCAAGTCGAGGGCCTAGATATGACACTGCAAATGGAGAACCCAAAGGAACCCCAATCTAGCCTCTCAACTTATCATTACACATCACTGGTAGTGGAAGCATATAAAAAGCATACAATAATATTAAGGGCTAAGGGGATAAGGGATACTTGCCAAACAACATCATCAAGAGACAAGGAGTCAAAGCTTATACCATAGATACATAACTTGTCCAACAAACATCTCTAAATACATAGATAGAGCAGGGGCCAAGATAAAGTAATCGGGCTCACCCTCATACTCAAAATAGAACATAAGATAGATTGTCTCAATACATAGCAAGAAAAGGAAAGCATAGACCAAGGTCCCCAATAAAGAGGACTCACCCACTAGCTTGAAATAGCACCGTCTAGCCACGTCAAGGGGGAGGATGATCAACTTGGGAACTAGTTCCTACATGGTGATATCATTTAGGCAAGAGTATGCTTTAGTACGTTTGAATATACTAAGTATGTGGGATGCAATTCAACAAGGAATAGACATCATAATCAAAATGCATAACAGTAGGAAATAAGCATATCATAGCAAGATGACATGTAGGATTAGTGCTAGTGTAAAGCATGCTTAAATAACTTATGCTTATATAAGGTATCATATGTGAAGAATAGACCAAGCTAGATTTTCAAGGTATAAACCCCTCGAGGTTATTGATGATGTTGCCCTATCAATTAGGTGGTGAAGTACTAACCCTTCACTTGATTGGTGATAATGTCGCCCCATTACCTAGGTAGAGAAGTACTAACCCTTCCCTCGGTTGATGAGTATAAACCCCCCAATTCGGTTAGTGATGATGCCACCCTATTACTAGGTAGAGAAGTACTAACCCTTCCCTCGGTTAATGGGTACAAACCCTTATCTCGGTTATCCGGGCTCTTAGACCCCCCGGATTAGGCATGGTCTAATGAAAAACTTTATAAAGAATTCATCATGAATATAAGCTCATTTCATCATCATAACATCAATCATATTATATCGCATGCTTTGGACCTTCAACTCCTCAAGAAACTACAACCAGACATTTTATCAAATACCTTGGGGTTGTGTAATGGGGGTTAATGACCATGCAATTTAGAGAAGAAATCATGCAAGAAAATCTATTATAAAACCATCAATCAATACCTTGAAACACCCCCAAGACATTTACATCAAAATCCCTCATCAAATCCAACATTAGATCTAAGATCTAAAGCTCAAAACATGCTAAAACAACCATACTTTCAAGAACATAAATCACTGTGCAGTAAATTTCTCAATATACAAGACCCACATGTAAAATCTACTTTAAATCATTCAATATTAGTAAAAAGAGTGTTTAGGTACCATGGGTGGAAGGACCCAATGGTTCATCACCATATACCTTGACTTTGGAAGACCCTTGAAGAAGATTAAAAATGGAGACTTGAAGTGAGTGATATCCTTGATGAAATCCTTAAGATTGGTCTTGAGTTTGTGACTTGAATTTAGGAGCAAATATTTGGCTAAGTATTTTGGTGAGTATTGGGAAATGTTTAGGGTGATATGAGGGTGAAATAAGGCTAAGTATAGGTAAAAATATGTGTGGAAAACTTAGGCTTAACACTTAGAAAAATTTGGACGGACTAAGAAAAACGGTGCAAAATTTAGACCTCTTCGCATCTTGAAGAGGTCGTAGACCCTCATTGGAAATTGCACCAAGTGGAAATTTCATAAATTGATTCCTTTGCTTTAAAGTTGAGGTTAGACCCTCGTCCCCCTAATTTGGACCCCCTAAACAAAAATATAAAGTCAGATATTTGAAATAACAAACAGATTTTTTGATATATGAAAAACAAGATTGCGAACACTTTCGAGGAACATTTTTAAGCTGTTTTTGGGGTGGTTTCAGTTTTGGACCGACTCGCCTTAGTGGCTTAGGTGAGTATCATCACACTCGAATTTCATATTGTGACATGCCACTGGGCTGATTTGTCTATTCAATCACAAAAGGGAGATGTATATATGGATTAGTGAGCTTGTTTACAAATATGTATGATTTTTGAAAAAATATTTCCATGCCCTGTTCAACAATAATTAATATTACTAGTATATTTCGGAACTTGTTATTAGAGTCACTCACCCAAATTTGAAAAAGAAATATATTGCAGAAATATTATGAATTAACTAGCACACAATTATAAACAAAGAAAATAGAGAAAAAAACCAAGTATTAATGAGGTTCGGCTAGGCCTAACCCTCAAAGAAAAAATAGAAAAAGTTTACCACTATGAAAGAAAAGGAAGAAGTTTACAATATTTTCAAGCCCTTTTGACTACACTATGAATTCTTTATGTCCTAAATAACCCCAACAATATCCCTTATATATAGATCTCAAATAGTCCAGAACCCATAAGAAAAAGATTGTTTTCAATCTTAGAATGACAATATATTCCTTACCAAATACATTAGGACAACGCTATTCTGAACCAATAGGGATTATGAGTTTCCTAAAATATATAAGGAAAAATTTTAAGAAATAATTAATAAATCTTTCCTTTTTCTTGAATTTCCTTCATAAATAGGATCAATGTCTCTTTGTCTTGCCTTGTAAATCCTCTAAAATTTCTTAACTTAGAAAGTCCAAAGTGGTGCAGAAATTTAATCTGATTATGTTGAAAGATGGGAATATGAACAATATCTATGACTATTGATGTGCTGTTAAAATACAACATATTGATACCTAAAACATAGGATTTTGTATGTTTTTAATACAATATTTATTGGGTTTTATGTGTTTTTTTGTGTTTAGTGTTGTAGGAAAGCAGGTTGGCATGACTTTGGGCAAAATTGCAGAGTTTTCTAGTTTTTGGTGATTTAGGAGACCCTCTACGACCGTAGAGCAATCTACGAGTCATAGAGGTAGTTTCATGACAAATTCCAGTGAAGGTTGAGATCTAAGTTCAAGTCCACGAGACCTCTATATTAGTCGTACAACATTCCATGACTTATATAAATAGGTTTTGTGAAGATTTCCAAAGAGTGATGATTTGAAGCAGTTGAAGCCTATGAGTTTGAAGTACAAGTCGTAAATCAATTTGCGAGTCGTGAAGATGGGACTTAGAAGTGAAGTCCAATATCCCAATAGCTAATTACGAAACCCTGATTATGACTCATAGAAGCCTCTACAAGTCCTAAATAGGTTTCGTGGAGTCCGCGATCAGTTTTTTTATTTTATTAAGGACTTGATTATAATTACTATAAATAGTATTTTTAGGTCATTTTTCAGGGGACCTGTCAGTTTCATTGTAATTAGGATTAGAATACAACACTAAGAGAGAAAATTGAGAGAAGCCACTTGTGAATTAATTTTGATCTTCAAATCTTCTGATTCTCAATCAATTTTGAATTTGCTTGATTCTAAATTCAATTTGGGTAAGTGTTTAATTATGTTTTCTCAATTCATAATTTCTTCATCTACCAATAGCATGAGTAGCTAAATCCACAACTTGGGGTTGTGGGAACTATGAAAATCTAACTAAATAAACCTAGGTAATTTGTAATTCTTGGAATGGCTATTTGCATGTATTAATCAATTCTCTTCGTTTTGCATGTTTTCTAGTGGTGTCCAACATAAGAACTTGCCTCGTGTTACTTTCCTGATCAAGGTAGTAATGAATAAGAAAAGAGATTGATTAACAAGATTCGATGATGTGTTCTCATCTAATCTATCGAACTAAACCAAAGAGAGGTTTACTAAGACTATAAGTGATAGTTAGTATTGCATATTATGGAGATAGGCCAAGTCGCATCGTGAAATGTTCCTCTCACCTTTGACCAAAGGACTTGGTGAACTTAAATTACTATCTTATATGCTATACTCTTGTCACGCCCCAGGAGGGTACCCTTGGCATGGCCGACACTCATAGACTATTGCTATCCCCCGAGTGAACCACTTGACTTCATCATCACATCAACTTGATAGCAGAAGAATAGTACTCAATTAAAAGGACAACATGTGAATAAATATACATATATGTAGATAACATCAAATAACTTATGGTTTCAAATGTATAAATTTGGAATACATAATGCTCGACAATCCTCTACAATCTTCTACTCAATGTCTATAAAGCCTCTACTAAATAATCTAGATGGTGACAGGACAGGCAAGGAACACCTCAACTCGAAGAAAATAAAAGATACTTCATGACAGTAAGAAGATAAAAAGGCTCCTCCAGAATGCAAGGAGGGCTCATCAACTCTAGAATGTACTGATATAGACTTCAACGGTGCAGGGATTGAAATCCTCTATCTCCTATATCTGCATCATAAAACTATGCAGGCCCAGAATGGACGTCGGTACATGGAATCTACTGTTATGTAAAACAGCTCAACAAAATAAGGCTCAACTTATTCATCTCAACTTAACAACTCATGCTCAACTTAATGTATGCACATTCAAAGTAAATCATGCTATATATATATATATATATATATATGATAAATAGAATCATTTTGAAATATCATGTTTATTCAATGTTGCTTAGGAGTTTCTCTTAACCGACATACCGCCCACTACCTATAATTAGATAACGGACAACGAATATAGCATCGTTGCCTCACCCAGCCTTAACGTGCCATGGAAAAGAACACATCAACTCTTCCTCATGGATCCGTAAGGGGGTGTCCACTTGTGGGACAAGAGTTGCCAGTATTATGTTGAAACAACTGTCCTACGCTGGCAACGTAGTTCTGGGGTGCTCCTCAATCACCCAACTCGGTGCTCAATACTCCTCCTAAGACTAAAATATGCTCAATATCATCAGTCAACTCAATTCTCAATGCTCAATCAATCAACTCAAATCTTAACCTCATTTGGGTTATCTCATCTTAAGTACTTATTACCTTATCTCATCAATACAAACAGTCAACTCAAGTCAAACTCAATAATTCATGCAATGCACTCCATCAAACTCGACTCAACTCAAATAATGGTTATTATACTCACTTAAATTGAACCATCAGGTAGTGCAAGCAAGTTGTTCATGTGTGGTAGAATATATGACTCAATGCAACATACTCTTCATACTCAGTTTGCTTAATTCAAGATACTCAACTCCAATGCTCTACTCAACTCTTCAAACTCAACCTTAACCCAACATATGCATAGATTTCTCACAAATCATAAAATTTAAAATTAATGCTATCAAGTATAAAACTATAACTTAATACCATATTAAAAGTATATGATGCAATAAAACTTCATAAAACATCAAGAGAATTCACAATAAGTACATAATCTCAATATTTAGATAATATAATTTCTCAAATCCCAAAAAACGCTTTTACCAAACCTTAACTCAAGAAGTTGAAGGGGCGTCTGAAGAGCAAGATATCACACTTTAGTGAGACTTACATACCTGGGAATTGAAGGAACAATCAAACGTCAAAAGATTCTTCTGGTGAAATCAAGAACCTTACTCTTTCTCCTTTGTCTTCTCCTTGCTCAAGAAACACTAGGTGAAAATAAAAGAAGAATGAGGCTAAAGATCTATTTTATGACTTATATTTAGTCCCAAAATAGCTAAGGGTTGAAAGAAATGGGTAGGAATTGACGAAAATAACATTTCTCAAAAGCTGTCAAAATCTCATTACGGACATCGTTACAACCTGTACACTATACTACGACTCGTAGGACCCCTCTCGCAAACCTTTGGCATAATTTCATAGTTTCTCAATGTTGCTATGAGTCCACACTATGACCCATACCCCAACCTATGACTCGTAACAGAGGTTTCGTAGTACAACTCTGCACTGGCAGTCTTTAATAAAATGGTTATAACGTTTGACTCTGAACTCGGAATAAGGTGAAACCACTTACGTTGGAAAGATAATTTAAAGGGATTTCATTTGGTATGTTATGATTCATGTAGTTCTTTGTTTGTTAGAAGGTATGATCATTTAAAATTGATCCTGGCATAATCCAACACTAAAAACTTGATTTATAAGAAAGTCTTGAACTCATCTAAGTACTAGAGGTCTCTTATGACTCTAAAACACTTCCCACATATAGGAATGAGGATTGGATCATAGGTACATATGAGGATAGAATTATGGGGTGTTACAATATCTCCCCCTTGGGATCATTCATCCTCGAATGATGAGTATGGATGGGCATCAAGGCACGAAAATACTCGTGACTTAGCTCAATACTAACCCAACAATTCCAACTCTTAATTCTTCATCGACCTCAATAAACTCTACTCAGACTCAAGAATTAACACATTAATGCAAGAATGTAAACATCAACTACATCAAGGATAGGAATATCCCTCAACATCCTCATCATCAAGCGTGAATAGAAAGTCAAAATGCACTCAATTCAAATTGCTCAAACACCTCAAAAGTGAGTTCAACTCTAATTTAGAATGGGATAATCAAGGTGCATAACACTCTATGGGTAACTCCCAACCTCATACCTCATCTCAACTATGCTCCCCTTAATGGCACTATCTCGTCAATTTAAAGCTCAAAGCTTCTATCCAATTCTCTTCCTAACCACATCCTCTTATTTTGTTCAAGCCTAATTCTAAGCCACAAAGTGCTATTACTAAGATGATCATACTCCTACAAAGCTAATCCTCAACTCAAGTTCAATACTTCCCCAGGAATTTCCTTTAGAGAACATTACTCCCCCATTACACATTTATTGCATCTACCTAAAACACTCACTCAAAATCATCGATAGCCTTCGCTAATCACTCATATAGTGATGTCCAAAAATTTAAGACTATTATTTTTAACCACTTAAACTATACCAAAGAATTATCAAGCCTGCTCAACACGTCTACATCTATCATTAAGTGAACTTCTCGTTTAAAGATACACTAACATGCTCTTGCCTAGAGACACTCTATTCTACTCTTACTTATTTGCATCACATAACAATGTCTTATATTTCTCTTTCTCTACATCTCAACCTTAATCAAAGGAGGATATCATTATCATCACATAAAAGAACATCCACAGTCACTCATTAAAAATAACTCATCTATTATCATTAACATCCCTATCAAGGCTGGATGGAAGGATTATTAGAAAAGCTTAGAGGAAAAGATCATAAGCATGATACATTTAAGGAATTAAATCTTAGAGAATTCATAATACGATACAATGTCACTAGCCCTTTTTGGACCTATCATGCATTTATGGAATTGAACATGTTTTGAAGCTCAAGTCACATCTCGTAAGACATAAGATTAGGAACTCTGAGCTTTTTGTGAGATAGAGTACAACTGTTACACCTCATCCTCTAGACTTATCACGAATAATGAATCAACATCGGGTATATGGTTTAATCCAAAGGCATGGTTCTCATACGTAAGACAGGAATAAAGTATCACCTCAGCCTAGCTCTAAGGAATATAAGATATTGAAAAACATCAACATATCATCCTGATCAACTCATCATTATCAAAAATCAAGACACATTTTGGTTTATCAACTCCCCATCTCCCCTTTGGCTCAAAGGTCCTCTTCCTAAATTTGCGAATCCTCTCCTTTTACTAAGCTATTAGCATAGTGCTCTATACATCTTGGTGTATCACTATTCACCTTAACATCTCAAATTTGCTTGTTGTGCTATACTCAATTATGTAAATTTCTATTAGAACTTCTTCTAGGATGCAACTTTTAACTTCCTTCTAGCTTTGTAGGTATCTTTCTATACCTACTACTCTTATTGGCTTGCATAATCGCTTTATATCACTATTATCATCTAACCTCTTAGTCAAAATTACTTACATTTAAATTCTAAGCTCTAATATATATATGACTATGGAAGTCTTGGATTACATAGCAAGACTCATCATCTTTCATACATATATCCCAATCAACCTAGTTACTAAAGGCAACAAAGAATACTTATACTAGTTTGCTCTATATTGACAACTCGACTAGACTATCTAAATTCTCATAGTAAATAATAACATATAGCTTCACACAACTTTACTGTATCATGAATACCCATCTTATGCTCCCTCTTATCTAGTGTTCCATCCTCAACTGACTATCTCTATATAAGGGGTACCTCTACTATACATCATAGCATCTCACTCGTTGCAAGACAACATCTTAACATCAAACACACACTATAGCAAGACTCTTAGAGCAAACCTTCAACTAATACTATCACTTTTATAATGTTATCTCCTTCTTCATATTGCTCCTCAAAATTTAAGCTTTATGACTTTGCTTCACACACTCCTCTTATACTACACTAACTTATAACTTACAAGGTACCATCTAAGAACATAGGTCTACTAAAATGTAATACCCCATACCTTACAATACTAGCACAATTCAAAGAAAACATGACATGGTTTGGTCGAAATAGCGCTAACTTTCAAAAGTGATTGAATCTCGTGTTAATGGGCTATATGTGCATCTAACGCTTATGAGGGTCGCATGTATACATGTTTTGTGTCGAATTGAGAAGATTATGGCCTTAAAATGAAGTAAGAGAGTTGAGGTGCTTGTAGGACTTACAAGCTAGAAGGTGAGTCACCTACTTGCTTAGCTTAAATTTGGAAGTTAAATGGAAATGAGGCTCGACGTAGAAATTGTCCAAGTTCGATTACGAATAATGTCCGTGTTAAGATTATAACTTTGTCCCATGTTTTAGTATCATAAATGGACTACATTTTAAGCACAAGAAGTATAATATAAAGGGGCCAAAGACCTCATAATACACTTAGCAAATTGGGCCCAAGACTAAGTGAAAGTTGGAAAGTAGGCAACCCAAGTCCATCAAGTTGGTGACCCATTTAGGCCCAAGTTCAAGGGCCAAGCTGCTGCATAAGAAGCTTATTAATATGTGTATTACGATGGTCAAAAATCCAAGAGAGAGTCGGCCAATATAGGCCTTTAAAGAGAGATAAGAACAGCATAACTTCATCTCAACATAGACAAGAACAAAAAATCAGCTTTGTCTCCAACTTTTCTCTCATGACTCGCAAAGCAGCAAACAAGAAACTTCTAGGGTTCTTATACAATCCCTATATCTTGAATATAGTGGTAAGTAAGTTTATACATGTGTTTACTATAGTTTCATGATGAAAAACAAGAGATAGATATTAGTTATGCTTGCTGAAATCTGTTGGACAGATTCTATGCAGAAAGTTGCTGCACCTTTTCCTTTTGTTTTGGTGATTTATCTATGGTTTTAAAGTTATATTATGAATAAAAATTGGTGTACTTAACATGTTTTGAGTTATAAACATCACCCTAAGGTTGATGCCCTTGTTTTGGTTTCATTTAACAAGCACGTTTTATCGAGTTATCTTAAGTGTCATGTTGATTGGAACTTGCGGGCTGTTGTGTGTAAAGCTATTAGCTCACGTCCTTCATGACTTATTAAGTGAAACTATAGGATTTTTTGAGATCTATTTATATGTGTAAATTTTTCTGGAACAGTTTGGTTAAATTTGGAATAGGTTTGTAGTTGTCAACGTCGAAATATAGCGAAGGAAGGTAACGTTATGCTGTCCGTTTTTAGATTGTGTGGAATTGTGATGTGTTATGCTTTGTGGGCTGTTTTAAGACTGTTATGGACTCAAAATAGGTTGTATATGATGTGTACATGCTAATGTGTGTTAGTAAATACGATTAGGGGCGGAAAGCTTAAACGAATACACCCGGGTGTATGAACACCCGCTTGCTACCCATGTATTGTTTTCTTATGTGATTGGGATGCCAAGATGTGTTTATTGGCTGCTAATGCTAGTTTTATCCCCTACTATGTTGTAGATAAATATTTGGAGGAAT